>PISX010006403.1:0-97339 GCA_004024625.1 Mellivora capensis
GTATGCGTAGGAAATTTCATTTTCCCCAGTTTCAAGGGATTTCTCAACTCCCTGAAGCCCATCTCTGGACGTTTTGAGCATCTGTACCATGAGATGAGGCTCCAAGAGTCCCCTCCCTCCCTTGTCACACCCCATCCCATCAGCTTGATGTATTTGCTTCTTAACCCTTATAACCAGCTGGAACTGGGTTGGTAATTTGCTTATTTATTGACCTCAAGATCCTGGCCAAGAACACCTTCATTACCATAGCAACTGTAGGCAATGGGAAGCACTTTCAGCATACAGGAAATCCGATGACACAGAGATGTTGAGTCTGGCATTTTGCTTAATATCGTTTCATGTTATGGTGACGTAGGTGCCCCTGGCCTGAAATGGAACTCAGTCCAGAAACTCTCAGTGTTATTTTCCATTGGTATTCGAGTCCATCCCTGTCCATACTCTTCGCTCCTATTTGCTCTTTGTCTCTGCTGATAGAAATCAGTAGTTCCTTTCATCTTGCCCCTGCATCTAGAGAAGCAGATCAGCCCTCCAGTCTCCCCACTGCATTGGCACACAAAGGTTAGCATCTTCGGGAAGTGGATCCTTGGGGCAGAACTCAGTTAAGAGAATGTTTTTCTCCTAATTGATTGGATCCCAGTGCTGAGAACCTTTCATTCCACCTCTGACCTGGGGATGTGGAGGGCTCCACGGTCCCCTGAACAATGACATTTTGCTTTATTGCCTTGGAGAGAAGGAGATCCTCAAAACGGGCACAGGCAGTATGAGATGAGTAACCCAAGTCACCTCTTCAAATAACTGAAGGGAACTATCCAAGAGTCAACAGATGGGTTTTGTATGCTGACAAGTGCAAGGACCCTTTCGGCGGTTTGCCTTAGAAGTTGGGAAAATGAACCTCCTAGTTGAAGATCTAGAGGCGTTTTTTGCTTGTTTTTGTTGTTGTTTTTAAGTGGGAAAGGAGGTGTTTCATGGTGTAACCCTTACCGCTGGGTGCTTACCCTAAAGATGTGAGGGTATAGGATGCTGGACGGTATCCCATGTGAGGGATTTCTTCTTCTCTTGCTCCAGAATGTTCAAGAACAGGTTCTCCCGCAATTCCCGTACAATAGCAAACACTCTTTGCAAGTGAGTAGCAATGATAATGCAACAGAGCACCACACAACAGCAGTGATGCTTCCGAAATGTGAGACCATAGCAAGGACAAGGACTGAATTCTCTTCCTCCCACGGGCCATGCTTGGTGCACCGTGAGGCCTCTTGCCTCTGCTGATCTGGAGCCTGGGGTGTTAACTAGCGGGGGAAGGGTGGGCAATGGGGTGGGTGTAGGTTATGCCCTTAGTTCTCCCATTGACAAGGGTTTTTTTGGTGCCTTTGGGGAAGTCACCCAGTTGCCCCATGTCCTCGTGTCATCACCTGAAATAGAGGATGGAGAAGCATTCCGTGCGTGGGAGAAGTTCAAAATGGAACAGTCTCCACCCCTAGAGAAAATAATATTTTTTAAAAATGAGTTTATCGTCATTATTTATTGCAGGGAAAAGTAGTGTTGGAAGCAAGACTGAGAGGGGACAGATCGGGGCCCGGGTGTGGCTCCCCTTGTACTTCCCGCTGGGCTCCCCCCACTCACTTGGCGGCACGTTGCCTCTCGGCGTCCGCTTTGCCCCGTGTCCATATTTCCCCACGAACCGCATTTTGTGCGGCTGCTCGGATTCCTCTCGGGCCTGATTTATTAGGCTTGGTTGACGCAGAGCGAACCTCTGTGCAAAATCAAGGGCAATTTGTAACCTGCGCCATCAGCACATACCCAGAACATTATTCACAATGAGTGAGTCGGTTGGTCCTGTTGAAGGAGCTAAAACAAAACAGGTTATTCCCACCACAGATACTGTTTCCTTCACTTTGGGAACCGACAGAGAAATTGGCCTGTTTCTCACCTGTGATGGCACAAAGACACAGGACACAAACACTTTGCAGTTAACTGGCCAAGAGGGAAGCTGGCCCTCTTTCTGCTGAGCAGGTAGAATCTCTCTTGCCTGTTCCATCTTCACAGGCAAACATGAGCTCCGAGGGCCTCTAGGCACATATGGCCCTGTCTTCACTTCTTCCAGCTCTCTCTAGAAGCTGTCTTAATATCTGAGAAGGCTTCATACTGAGAACTATGATTGCAACTTGAAATTTTGGCTTTTTTTTTTTTTTTTTTACCAGTTGGGCCATTGAATAATTCAGAGCTAATAATTCAGGTTTCAGGGTCTGACAACCAAGGTTGTTTTTTTTCTCCACCTTGGGCATGTCGTTTCTTATCTTTCCTAAGCTGTAAATGGAGTTAGTAATACCTGATATTAGATTATTGTGAGCATTGGGGTGCCTGGGTGGCTCAGTGGGTTAAAGCCTCTGCCCTCAGCTTAGGTCATGATCCCAGGGTCCTGGGATTGAGCCCCGCATCGGGCTCTCTGCTCGGCAGGGAGCCGGCTTCCCTTTCTCTCTCTGCCTACTTGTGATCTCTGTCAAATGAATAAATAAAATAAAATAAAAAAAACCCAAAAGATTATTGTGAGCATTAAATCTGAGATCTTCCCTGATCTGCTGAGTGGGGAGCCTCATTAAGAAATGCCAGGCACTTGCCTTTTCCTTTTTTCCTTTTAATGAGGACATTGGCATCTTAGAAATACCAGGTTATTTGTTAAACCAAGAAAACCATATTATCTAACACCTACGTTACAAGCTCTGTTTAGGCAAAATTTCTCCTACACTTGGCCTTTATGAGAAAGGCAGGTGGAAAAATGCCAATGTTACGAATGTAGTCGATACCTTGCATCTAGGCAGAATCTAGTGTCCTCGCCCATTTTCTTACATAATCCTGTATTCTTGATCCTTCACCAAAGATTATGGGTGTTCGGAGTAAGAGTACGAGAGCCCTGCCTGAGTCCTCATCACACCTCAAGATTTCACACCCATTAAGATTTCATCTCCTTATTAAGGCAGGAAAATGGGCCAACACACTAAGTTTTCAACACTGACTTGCGGTGAAAATTAAGGCTGATTGTAGGATGAACACGCTTAGCTAGATAGGTTTGTCGATGACATCTTTCTTGCTTCTCATCTTTCTGGCTGGCAACATTTGGTTCTTGGGGATCGTCAGCTATATTACGTTGAAAGGGGTGTGTTAGGGGCTCCGTGGTGTGGAAAGACCATGGGCTGGGGTAGTCCGAGTTGAGGACTCAAATCAAGCCTTGGCTCATTTCTAGCTGTGTCATCCTGGGGAAGTAATTTCTCTCCTGGTCATATTGGAGGTAACAAGGGCTTTTTCGGAGGGCTGTTGTCAGATGAGAGAGACTGAAGGTGTTCTTGAGAAATTCTTTGTCCTTATAAAAAGTGTGTGTGTGTGTGTGTGTGTGTGTGTGTGTGGTTGAGAGGGAGAGAGAAAGAGAAAAAGAGATATAACCAGAGAGCGCCACAGGACCTTTGGGTGGAGTACACTTGGAGGCAAGTTTCTGTCTATATCTTGCTTTGGGAATTGATTATTAGGGTGTATTCACATTGTAGAAAATTAACCGAGTGGTGTACCATCATGATTTATCCACTGTCCTCATGTACTACAATTTTACTAAAAATGTGTGTCTGTGAGATTTATCACACCCACACATGCAAATGTATAACAATGGGCCTCTTTCTTTTGGTGTCCAGGAGAGAGACAATCCCAGAACATCTTGGCGTCTCCTTCCTTGGGCTGTTGGATGTGTTGCCCCTGACGAAGGATGTGACTTAGGCTCATATTTTCTTTCTTTTTTTTTTTTTTAAAGATTTTATTTATTTATTTGACAGAGAGATCACAAGTAGGCAGAGAGGCAGGCAGAGAGAGAGGAGGAAGCAGGCTTCCTGCTGAGCAGAGAGCCCGATGTGGGGCTCGATCCCAGGACCCCGGGATCATGACTTGAGCCGAAGGCAGAGGCTTTAACCCACTGAGCCACCCAGGCGCCCCATAGGCTCATACTTTCTTTTTGACGCAGCATTCTTCCGCTGCCTCTGTTAGGTGGTGGGTTGGGGTAGCAGGAGCCATGCAGACCTGGGAGGCAGAGAACCAGCGTTCAAATCTGGGGTTCATTTTGTACAATATTCAGATGTCTTGTCTGCAGAATGGTTGCTGGAGGATTGAAGATGATTCAGGTAAACCCTTTAACACAGTGCTGGCTATTGAAATGTTAGCCTTACACTTTTTGGATTTAAGAATGGGTAGACTCGGGGCACCTGGGTGGCTCAGTGGGTTAAAGCCTCTGCCTTCGGCTCAGGTCATGATCCCAGGGTCCTGGGATCGAGTCCCGCATCGGGGGGTCTCTGCTCAGCAGGGAGCCTGCTTCCCCCTCTCTCTCTGCCTGCCTCTCTGCCTACTTGTGATCTCTGTCTGTGAAATAAATAAATAAAATATTTTTAAAGAATGGGTAGACTCAACCCCCAATGCCCAGTCTGGAAAGACATCAACTTTTATAGCACAGCCTCTTGCTGTTTATTTAAATGGCTCCATGCTTGGGAAATGCCCCCTCCTAGAATGGGTGTGTATATACTCAGTGTAGACCTGAGTTCATCTAGGTCCCCCTAGAACTTTCTAAGACCACTGCCTCTGAATTGGGCTCAGCAGAATAAACAGATCTCATGTGAACGACATCTCTTTTTTCTGTTTGCTTTTACATCTGTACATCTTTATACATCTTTATACATCTGTAAGCCAGATGTATACAACTTGAATGTTTAATAATTTGCTTCTCTTTGGGATTGATGGTTTTGTTTTCTCAGCTTAGCTCCGGGCGGAGGTGACTAGGTACTTTTAGAATGCCACTTTTAATCTATGTATATGTGTTTACCTTCACATGCCCACCTGGACAAGAGTATAAACTAGCCGTTATCAGACAGATACAGGTAGAATTTCCATGTAGGTGCCTAAAGGGATACAAAGAAAACCACGTCATTCTAGCTGTTTGCCCCCACTCTGCTAGTTTCTGAATCACCGATGGAAGTGAACAGACTTTGATATGCAATTCCATAAAAAAAGGAAGAGGTAAGCACATTTTTGGGTCATCTTTTTTGGTCTGTTGCCCAGAATCATTTTAAAGGGACAAGTTGTGGCTCTTCTTCCGTAATTACTAACCTGGTTGCAAGTCCTAGACACACTCCATCACTGCAGACAGCCATGCCAGTATCCAGTTGTGTGCCCAGTACAAAGTCAGGTCCTTAATACAGTGTCTCAAAGTGGGGTCCGTGGAACACCTGCATCAACAATACCAGATATAGGGGCTGCCTGGATGGCTCAGTGGGTTAAGCCTCTGCCTTCGGCTCAGGTCATGATCCCAGGGTCCTGGGATCGAGCCCCAAATCGGGGTCTCTGCTTGGTGGGGATCCTGCTTCTCCCACTCTCTCTGCCTGCCTCTCTGCCTGCTTGTGATCTTTGTCTGTCAAATAAATGAATTTAAAAAGATATATACCAGATATGCTGGTTCAAAAGACAGATTCCTGGGCATCATCTTGAGACCTGGTTTGGTGGGACTGGAGTGGAACTCAGATGTATATATGCCTTTTAAAGAGCTCATTTGGGTGATTCTGATGCTCATTGAATTATCAGATTAATGCTTTAGCACTCAAAATTTAGAGAATGGAAAATCCCTGTGTGGGCTTGTAGGGTTTATGGAAGAGGCTGATTGACCTCTGAATCTTGAAGAATGAACAAAATGTTGACAAAATTGGCATATTTTATTTCTTTAAAAAAGCCTTTTGTCTGTTATAATAAATGTGTGTTGTTAAAAAATAGAAAGTACTGGGGCGCCTGGGTGGCTCAGTGGGTTAAAGCCTCTGCCTTCGGCTCAGTTCATGATCCCTGGGTCCTGGGATCGAGCCCCACATTGGGCTCTCTGCTCAGCGGGGAGCCTGCTTCCTCCTCTCTCTCTGCCTGCCTCTCTTGCCTACTTGTGATCTCTGTCTGTCAAATAAATAAATAAAATCTTTAAAAAAAAGAAAGAAAGAAAGTACTGAGGTACCTGGGTGGCTCATTCAGTTAAACAACTGCTTTTGGCTCTGGTCATGATCTCGAGGTCCTGGGATGGAGTCTGGCTCAGGTTCCCTGCTCTGCGGGGAGTCTGCTTCTCCCTCTCCCCCTTGTGCTCTCTCTCTCGCTCTCTCTCTGGCTCTTGCGCTCACTGTCTGTCAAGTAAATAAATAAAATTAAAAAAAAATAGTACTATAAAATATACTAGAAAGAGATCCCTTTTCCTGCCATCACTGTTGTAATATTTTGGTCCAGTTTCCAGTGTTTCTCTTTGCTAACTTTTAAGATTGTCTCGTACATACACTTTGTGACCTGCTTTTAATCCCCTGATATCTTAGCATTTCCCGTGTTATTACAACCTTTCCACCAACACTTCTTTCTTGGTTGTAGAATTCCTTTTTCATTGGGTAAAGGATGTTCTGTCGGGGGCATTTCCTTTCTTATCAGCATATCTTAATACCCAGGCAGAAGGGACAGAGATGCGGATGGTTTCTGTGTCCAAAGGAAGATGGATGCTTCTATTTTCTTTCTAAGTTGTCCCCACCAAATGGTTGAGAACGTGCCATTTGCCAGGAGCCAGGTGACTGTGATTGCATATGGTTTTGTCCAGGTAACAGCCTCATTCCGATATATTTTCCTTTTCAAACCCTTACTAATGTGTTAACATTACTTCCTGATGATGAAGGCAGATAGGAACCAGAAGGATAATTTGAAATTTCTTCCCATTCCTTATGGAGAACCCGGTAGAAATGAACACTCAGATTATATGTACCTACCCATAGCTGGATGTTGCAGTACTACCATTTGGTTTATACTGATGGCAAGGGAATTGATCTCCCTGGGAGATCTGCTGCGGGGCACGGTCAGAGCTGATGAATCAAGCAACGCTGGTCAATAGTTTAGTTTCTGGAAGAGCCTCCCAGAAAGCCATTGCTCTGAAGGATGCGTGTGTACGTGTGTGTGTGTGTGTGTGTATGTGTGTGCATGCGGGTGGGTGTCTGTGTGGCAGAAGGAGGGCATACTGGTATGTGTGCTTTTGTAGCTGGAAGAGAATCCCACCCAGGGCAACCTGGAGGGGAGTAGTAGCTTGGCTTGTGAACCACTTTGAACCCACTCTTCATAAAAAGAGCATTGGAAGTAATGAAACACACAACACTCAGGGGTAGTATCCACAAAAACGTGATGAGATGGGACTCCCCGCCAGGATCCCAGAGGAGTGTGTGGATAAAACCACTCAGAGCTTCATGAGGAAAGATGTAACACTCGAAAGGGTGTGTGAGAAAGGAGAGGACAGTTGCCTACCTTGACACTGAGCCTTTGAGAAGGCCAAAATCACCATCCGGCCCTCCTGGAAAGCTAAGCAGGCCATTAACGATGACAGCAGAAATGACGGTTGGTGGGGAAGGGGGTATCTCGCAGGCTCTCATCAAATTTGAGGGCATGGGGACTGTAGGCAGAGCTGCAGGCAAGGGAAGAGTCTGGTGGGTCAGGCCTACAAACTCTCAGTAAGTGACCAACTTGAGTCTTCTCCCAGGACCAAGCCCTGTGCCAAGGAGAAAGAGCTGAAGAAGGGGACCAGAGCAGGCAGGACAAAGACAGTAGGGTGTCGTAGAAGTCCAGACAGAAAAAAGGTGACAGGAACAGAGAGGAAGCTCTCCAAAAACTAGAGGCCATAATTTTAATCACTTTATGATAAAAACAGAACAGGGGACTTGAGAGCCATGAAGGCAAGAAGCTACCTTGGCCCATCTCTCCCTCCTAAAGGTATAGGACAATGAATTTGCCTTTTAAAAAAAGCAACAAAAAAGGGATCATAGTTGAATCCCACACAAATGCAGACTAGGGCATTTGTATGGGATGTATGGGAATGCATTAGAAAACACTTGGGTATTCATCCTTTCTGATGGAACATAACAAATAACACGGAGGACATGGGGAGATGGAGAGGAGAAGGGAGTTGAGAGAAATTGGGGGGGAGATGAACCATGAGAGACTGTGGACTCTGAAAAACAACCTGAGGGTTTTGCAGGGGCGGAGGGTGGGAGGTTGGGGAGCCAGGTGGTGGGTATTAAGGAGGGCACGCATTGCATGGAGCACTGGGTGTGGTGCAAAAACAATGAATACTGTTAAGCTGAAAAGAAATTAAAAAAGAAAGAAAGAAAACACTTGGGACCTACCACGTTCTGTATGAGTGGAGGGGAATCTATATATTCTTCTGTCCTTTTAGGTTCTTGGCTCAGATGCCCCTAGAATAAAAGAGAGGTTGACAGGAGAAAAGCAGACAGGAGTTTAATAACTTGTATACCTCCTACAGACTTGGGAAAACCAAGGAACTCCCTGGAATGTCTCAAGCCACCAGTTTCAGCACCATCTCTGGCTAGAGACAAAAGAGTTGTTGGGAGGTGGGGTGGTGAGGCCAGTGCTGGGAGGTTCTCAGGAAAAGCACAGTGAACAAGGGTGAGGTTGTCACACAGATTTAGGTCCTTGTTCTCGCTAGAGATTCTTATCTCCTCTTCCTGGTACCAGGAGGGACACACCCTCCAAACTTCCTTATAAATGTAAGTGTCTTTCACAAAAGGGTAACTTTTTACTCTTTACTCAGTTTTCAGAGCTTCTCCAATGCCTGCAGTTTCTGGAAAATAACCAGCCCAGTGTAATCAGTATACCAAAGAGGCATATTTTGGGGCCATATACTTTGTTCCCCTTTGACGTTAAGAATGCACATTTTGTCCTAAAAAAAGAGATCTGTGGGGCTGAGGTCTGAGCTTGCATAAAAAGTATCAGTATGAACTTGGGATGTATTTTGACTTAAAATACATTCACTCCAGAAGTGACCAGCCCAGTAACAATAACCACCCCGTAGCATTCGGATTGGGGTTTTTAAATGACTACTTACCACTGAGAAACATTTTTCCATTGGAGAAGTGACTGTTTCAAGGTGAGGGGGCTGATCCTTTTTAGAACAGATTTCCTTGCCATAGTAGGAGTTAGCAAAGGAACTGGTCAAGTTCAAAGAACTTGAACATGAAGTCCCTACTGGCCAGAGATGGAACAATGTGGGCATCAGTACGGATATTAGCTGCAAGGGATGGAAGCCAGAAAATCTGTAAGTTTCTAATAATTATTCATGAGTTTATAATAAAATATTAAAAAAAAATAACTCAGAGAGAACCTTTGGAGGAAGCCAAGAAACCAACCCCTTGCTTTAAAAAACCTAACTAAAGGGAAAGAATCAGCATTTATTCTGCCTTTCTTTTTTATTTTTTTTTAAGATTTTATTATTTATTTGACAGAGAGAGAATGATCACAAGTAGGCAGAGAGAGGGAAGCAGGCTCCCCGCTGAGCAGAGAGCCCAATGCAGGGCTCGATCCCAGGACCTGAGATCATGACCTGAGCAGAAGGCATAGGCTCAACCCTCTGAGCCACCTAGGCACCCCTTATTCTGCCTTTCTGAAGATAAACTGCCCTTAAGGCTAAGCAGGTCATTGGTGAGGGGCGCATTTCTCTTTTTGTCATTGTTCCAAAGGTGACAATTGGCATCGTTTCAAGGTCACGCGTGAAGGAGCTAGAGTTTGCAATATAGTGACTTTCCGATTCTACTCATGAATGAATGGATCTGGGCAGTGATCATCCTTGCTTGTTAATGTTACAGAAGGAGACGACTAGGAAATTTTCATCTCTTCAAGAAAGTCCACGGATCACCTATGAGATAGTCTTGGAAAAATAAATGAAATCTGGATCCAAGCAAAGCTTTAGATTAAACTACCAATTTCCAACAAATACTAGAGGGGGCATACATCTGATAAATGACACTGTTAACAAAAATTGAACTGAGTGAATTCAAAGACCGAATTGGCTTTATCAAGTGACTCGCGAGTTGAGGAGAGTCCCATCTAGTAAGCAGAGGGGAGCTCTGGGGTTCCAGAAAATAGGGTTTTATAGGAAGGAGGGAGGGGCAAGGCAGCAAAAGAAAAGAAAGAATTGCTCAAGGCAAGGTTAACGTCCCTTGGGGGTGGGAAGGGCAGGGGGGTTTACCAAGCAGAGGACCTCCTCTCCTTCTGGAGGTTAGAGAGGCCCCGGGGGGACCTTATCACACTGGTGCTTATCAGAAAATTCCTGACTGATCAGTTAAGAATACATTTGTGGGAGTGTTTGAAATTGCCCTTAAAATAGCCATTGAGGGGGATCGGGAGAGGGGGGTGGGGTTATGGACACTGGGGAGGGAACGTGCTATGGTGAGTGCTGTGAAGTGTGTAAACCTGGCGATTCACAGACCTGTACCCCTGGGGATAAAAATACATTATATGTTTATAAAAAATAAAAAAATTAAAAAAATTAAAAAAAAATAAAATAGCCATTGAGCCCCAGCTCGCGGATTTGGCCCGAGTTGTCCCCGTTCGGGGCCTGTGGTTTCCTTTTTACCACCACGTGGGAATGCCATCGGCAGAATCCAGACGGCTGGAAACTGAGACAGAGCACCCAGTTTTCCTGACTGATGAAATACCAAGGTGGGGACACCTGGATGGCTCAGGGTTGAAGTGGCTGCCTTTGGCTCGGGTCACCCTCTCAGGGTCCTGGGATGGAGTGCCCCATGGGGCTCCTTGCTCGGCAGGAAGTCCGCTTCTCCCTCTGCCTGCTGCTCCCCCTGCTTGTGCTCGCTCACTCGTTCTATCTGATGAATAAATAAATACATAAATAAGTAAAATCTTTAAAAAATGCAAAGGTGGAAGGGGAGCCTATACATTAGAAGATTTGAGTCCTATTAGTCAGCATGCTATATGGACCCTGTTGGTATCTAATTAAAAAATAAACATTTTATAAGGTTTATTTACTTATTTATTTGGTGGTAGGGGAAGGGGCAGAGGAAGAGAGAGAGAGAGATCCCACAGGCAGGATCCCACAACCCTGAGATCATGACCTGAGCTGAAAGCAAGAGTTGGACGCTTGACCGGCTGTACCATCCATTTTTTAAAAATATAAGAGGAGAATCAGGGAAATCGTGAATGCAGAAAATATACTTGATAATATTAAGGACTTAAAAACGTGTTCTAGTGCGATGATGAGTCTGAAAAGGACAGTCCTTGGCTCTTAGAGATTCTGAAATACTGACACGTGAACCAGCATGACATCCGGGGTTTCTCTCCAGAATCATCCAGGGAAAGGAGGACATTGGTAAGAATGTGGGTGAAGCAGGACCGTCAGGAATTGAAAATTAGTGAAGCTGGGTGATGGGAGTGTAGGAGTTCATTCTAATACCCTTTCTCTTGCCTGCGCCATTTCTCCTCATGGCAAGTTTAAATAGAATATAGTGACCCGAGTTTACATAAACGTTCCTGTAAACGGCTTAACTGGGCTACCACGAAGCCTTGCAGATGCGGAAAAATCTACCAACCCGATTTCTTGTAAACATCTTTGGAAACTGAACAGCATGGCCGCGTGTGCTGCCTTCAGATTATAGAGGAGAATCCCAGGAGTCAGGAAGTTAATCACAGACCGGATGGCATTTCAGTTTTTATTCTAATGCTAATTTGTGCATTTCCTGGTGGGTGCATGACAGGCGGAGAGACTGGTTGGTGTCTTTTCAGTCTGGAGCTCATGACTGTCTCTTTTCCTCCTCTGAGTTAGCCCGGGCTGAGGGACTCCTGGGTGAGATGGTCTCTGGTCTTCCAGGATCAGCAGCATGATCTGTGCTGCCATTCTCTGCCCGCTGTCTGGGGGTGTGTATGACGTGACAGGTCCCAAATGCCTTCTAGTAACATTCATTCACTTGGTGAGTATTTACGAAATGCTGAGGTAGGACTGGATTCTAGTTTACTTCTCATGTAGGGAGACGTAGATACGCAGGGGAGTAAATTAATGACAGATCTGGAAACGTGTTTTGGGAAATAAAGTCAAGAGCTGTGTCCAGGACTAATGGGCAGAGGCCCTGCTCTAGAAAAGGAGGACCTCTCAGAGCAGGTGACGCTTGAGCTAAAACCTGAAGGATGGAAAGGAGCCCCTAGTGATGGGAAGAGCTGGGGGAAAAGTATTCCAGGCAGAGGGAACAGCCAGTGCAAAGCCTCTGAGCCAGGAGCCGTGTGCAAACTTTTGAGGTCTTTTGTGGGTAGAGCATCATCAGTGAGAGGCAGGGTGGCCCAAGGCATGGGGTCTGATATGACCTTCAGAATAACTACGTGGGGCTGATCTCTTGTTCCTCCCTGTTTACAGATGGTGGACGTAAGGCAGCCGTCCCTGTCATTGCTAGTAAGTCACAGAACAAGAGAGAACTGGAATCCTTTTCCTAGAGCTCCTGGCGTGCTTACCAGGCAGATACGATAAGCCCTCTAGCATGTGGGTCTCCTCTGGCTTTCCCTTTCTCCCAGCCAGGGAGGTCAGCGTGAGCCGGGTGTGACGTGACCGGATGGAGGCGCTTAGAGAGAAGCAGGATGCCACGTGCGCCTCAGACCGACATCAGGATTTCTTCACGGGCTGCGCTGTGGGAGTAGGAAATGTGGGCACAACTTTTTAATGTCTTAGGAGCGTCTGTGGGTACATAGCAGAATTTACTGTCACATCCATCTGCCGCTCTCCCTCTGTCTCGCTGAGTAACCTGCCATTTGAGATGAAGCACCCCGAGCCACGTGTCGCTGTCAGAAGAGAGATGAAGGCATCGCTCTGATTCCGGGGGAGCCTCAGCCCGGGATACGGAGCAACTTTTATCTTGTGCGAGATGCCAACTGTTGGTCCCTGGCTTGCTCTTCTTCAAAGGGAAAAGCGATAGAGAGCTGTCTGGAGGGTGCTTCTAGTGACACAGTTGTTTCCATGGTGAACTTGACCCAGGTCTCGGAGCGGGAGACATGTGATGTTAGCACTGAGAGTGGACCCTTCCTTTATGGAGGAGAGCCTGAGGAGGAGGAACGGGAGGACGAGGAGAAGGACGCCTCTGCAGCACGTCCCATACCCCCATGAATCCGCACAAAACCCCAGCCAGGCTAGGAATTGATACTCCTCTTTCTACAAGTCGAGGCTCCGTGAGGTTGGTGGCCCGCCCACATTCGCACAGGCGGGAGGGACCAGAACCAGGCCTCTGCACCCGTTTCCCTGCATCCCACAGCTTCTCCACCGGGGCTCTGAGAAGTGAGGGGTTGGTGCTTGGCTGACGCTCTAGCCTCAGACTGTTCTAGGAACGTCGCACCCAGCTGTCTCACGTAGCATGCAAGAGGAGTCTCAGAGAGGCAAACAATGTGTCCACACTCGCCCAGCTAGTTAGCCGCAGAGCCAGGATCCAAGTTCTAACCCCATGGCCACCGCCTTCTCACACTGCGCCCGCCTTGTTCTCACCAAAGGTCTTTATCTTTGTTCCCCGTGGGGTCAAGCTCCAGGGGTCGATGTAATTAAGGGCATCCTTCCTTTGTGAATTGGAAAGGATTTTCAGTTTGCTTGGCATGGGGTCTGAGGCTAAGAGAGGTACAGAGTCACCATGGTCTACTCTGGGAAAGCCAACCAGCTGAGCTGGGGTATGTGTGTGTGTGTGTGTGTGTGTGTGTGTGTGTGCGTGCACACACAGTGAGGGGTAGGGAGGGGAGTGGGCACATTTACGCATGGCCTGGTTAAAATTCAGTGACATTTGCCTGAACACATGCTTGAGTTCTGCCCTCGACACTCAGCCTTGGCGTGGGCTGAGTACCGCGAGCGCCCGGACGTGCGGCCAGTGGTCCTTGATGTTCTGCATACGCGCTCTAGGAACATAGGAAAGGCTGAGCACAGCATCTGGCAGATGGCACGCAACGATCGTGATTAATCTTTATTATAATTTTCCCATTTAGAGAGAGGCAGATAACATTTCCTTAGTTTTGTGGATGAGGACATTGGGATAGCCAGATTGCGCTGACCTCCCCAAACGATACAGGGAGCCAGTGGCAGACCCAGGACTCAGACCCGGGTCTGTGTAATTTCTGAGACTGGCACCTGGTGTGCCAGCTTTCCATTGAGTGGGGCCAGGTAACAGAGTGGCTGATTGCAGATTCGTCCCCATGGTCGGTTGGTTTGGGAACCTGGAGAGTTAACTCCCTCTTTGTTGCTGGAAAAAGAAGCAAACTTGCTTGGAGCTCCGGTGTTTCAGGCCTCAGACAAAGGTCGTTCAAAGCAGGGAGTCGGTGTAGGTAGGATAAACCATTTAGTGCTCCGTGGATATGGCAGCCCTTCGTCTGACCAGGCTTGGACCCTGGGCTCATTCCTCACCCTGCGTGTCCCCAGTCAGGCCGCCTGATGGTTAGTGACACCTCTCCCCACCCCTAAGGATCAGCTCACAAGTCACACCAGCAGAACAGCTTTGGAAGAGGACGATGCATCATTTGCAAGGTTCGCGTGGGGGGGTTGGGGGGGGGATAGTTGGAAGTGGAGTGGTCGCTCCCAGTTTTCTATAAGTCCGCAGATGACCTCAGCCATATTAGAAAGAGTGTAGACTTGGATCTGAGTATTCTTGGGTGCTGAGAGTGGACCCTTCCTTTACGGAGGAGAGCCCCAGGAGGAGGAGGAATGGGAGGACCAGGAGAAGGACGCCTCTGGAGCACTTCCCATACTGGTCTTAGTTTGTAAAGGTGACCAAGTGACAATGTGGGGAGGCCAGTGCCATTGAAAGAAAGTGTGCATGTAACTTACAGAGACACACAACTTGTGGGAGGACCACCAGGTTTTGATCCGGAAACAGAAGTGGCAAATTTTGGCCAGAGCTTTTATTAGGGTTTCTGGGAGGAAAGGCAGGACAGGATGGGGTAAACAGTTTAGGATTGGCCTCCAAACCACAAGGGGGAGTCTCTCTCATTGCCTGGTAACTAGTCCTTGGATGATTAAGGCAGAGGACTATTGTCTCCTAAGGGTGTCCTGCCCAGATGGGAGCTCCAACTCAGGCCTGGCTATTAAAGCCATCATCCCACCAAGTCCTTGGTCATCTCTAGGAATTGGTTAGCCCAAGAAACACAATCTTTTCTGAGCCAGAAAGCTTTTTTAAGATGGCAGATCCTCCTAAGATACAGAAAATTAAGAGTATATGCGGTACCCAGAGCTGACTCTTAAGTTGGTCTGGATCTGGGAGCCTGGGGTTTCTGTTGGGTTCTCAATACCGACTTCAAGGGTATCTTGGGGTTCACTGACTATGACTAGGAAGGAGATTGAACAGAATAGGGCAGAAGGAGCACCCAGCAAAGGATCGGGAGATGAGGGTCTGGCGGTAACTTGTTTTATGACACAAACTCAGTTATTCCCCCATTTGGCACATGTGAGGGAGTTGGGTTACATCTGCGTTTCCCAGAATGTGGGCTACATCCGGTGAGTGGGGCGGTTTTAGGGGGTGCAGCTCCAGAGAAAGAACACAGATCACAGAGCAGGGATGGATCCTGCACTAACACTGGGACCTAGGAATACCATGTGCTTTGTTTTTACTTTGATGATTTGTTTAAGTGACACAGTCTCCCATTGATGCATGGGAATAAAATTTACATTAAAATACCTTAATTATATTTTAAAAAGTGAGCTGATTTATAAAACAAATAGCAGGTAATGGCAAATGTCTGCAGTTGAAGTTGAAGAGGACTGACTGTAGAGTGGTCTCTTTCTCCGTCTGTATTTTGGCATTCTGTTATTAAGTGCATTAAGCACACATTTGTGACTGTGATATCTTCCTTTCATCATTCCAAAATGTCCCTCTCGTTGGACTCTTCGTCTTGAAGTCTGTTTTATCTGATGCCTTGCTTGTGGGGTGGCATATCTTTTTCCATTAATTTACTTTTAATCTGTTTGTGCCTTTATATTTAAAGTGCGTCTCTTGTAGAAAGCAAAGAGTCACTCTTGCTTTTTTTTGGATCCATTATGATAATTTCTGCCTTTTTCATCCACTGCCTTTTAATGGGACTGTTGATGTGTTTGGACTAAATAGACCATTTTATGACCTGTCTTTTCATTCCTCCCTTCTCCCTGTCCTGCTGTGGTATTTTCTATGGCTGCTGTAACAAATTAACTGGCGAAAGGTGGTGGGTCCGAGATCCGCACTCACCTGCTGGCTGTGGGACTGGGGGCTGGTCTCTGGAGGCCGCCTGCTTCCTTCTCAGGCCTTCCCTGTGGCCCCTCCAGCAATGGCCGGTGGTGTTCCTCTCCCATGTGGAATCTCTGAATCTCTCCAACTTCTCTGCCCATTTCTCTGCTTCCAGGTGGAGAAAGCTCTCTGCCTTTAAGGACACATGAAATTAGATCAGGCACAGTAGGATAATCTCCTGTGTTTAAGGGGCTTGGATACATCTGCTGTCTTTTTTCCACGTAAGGCATATTTGCAGGATCTAGGCATTAGGGTGTAGACATCTTTGAGGACCGTTCTATCTACAACATCTGCCTTGAAATTAAAAAACTTTTTTTTTAGACATTGGAGTGTTCCATTTTAACTTATTTATCAGGTTTAGCCATACGTCTTGCATGTTTAAAGGAACTGCCCTGGGGATTACATTAAACATCCTTAGCTTTTCACAGGACTATCAGGGTTAATACTGTACCAGAGTAAGTGAAATGTGCAACGTAAAAACCTTCCGTTGTATAAGCCCATGACCACCCCCCTCGCCCCTCGGAATGTGTAGTGTGATATGCACTGCATCTACATTCATTTAAACTCCAGGAGATGATTTAAGAATTTTTGCTTTAGACAGTCATATGCATATGTACTTTTTAAAATCAAGGACAAATAGTCTTTTACACTTACTCAGATATTTACCAGTTTTAATGCTCTTCATTTGTTCCTGGAGGAATCTGGGTTTCCCTCTGCGATCCTTATCCGTTCCCTTCAGCCTGACGAACTTCCTTTAGCATTTCTTGGAATGCTTGGAATGGTGTTCTAGCAATGAATATTCTTCATTTTATTTTATCGGAGAAGTCTTTAATGTGTTTTCATTCTTTTTTTTTTTAAGATTTATTTATTCATTTGAGAGGGAGGGAGGATAGGGAAAGGGAGAGAAAGAATCCTAAACAGGCTCCACCCCCAGCAAGGAGCCTGATGTCGGGCTTGATCTCACGATGCCAAGCCGAAATCAAGGGTCGTCCACTTAACCAACTGAGCCACCCAGGTTGCCCCAGTTTGCTTTCATTCTTGATGAGCATTTCCACGAAATATAGTAAATTTAGTTTTCTTTCAGCACCTTAAAGATCTAGTTCCACTGTCTTCTGGACTCTATAGTTTCTGATGCTAAGTCTGTGGCAAATTTGGAGCCTCGTGTTCTGTATATAATGTGTCCTTTTTCTCTTGTGAGTTTCAAGATTTTCTTTTTCTTTTGATTTTCATTAGTTTGACTTTGGTGTGCCTGGCATGGTTTTCTTCACATGTGTTCTGTTTGAGGTTCTCTGAGATTTTTGAGGTTGTAAATTTATGTCTTCTGCCAAATTTGGGAAGGTTTAGCCATTATTCTTCAGTATTGTTTTCCACCTCATTCTTGCCCTTTGAGGCACTTTAGTCACATGTACGTTAGACATTGCTCTGCTAATTTTTAAAAAGATTATTTATTTATTTATTTATTTGAGAGAGAGAGAGGGAGAGGGTAGAGCAAGAGGGAAATCAGGAGTGAGGGAGAGGGAGAGGCAGACTCCCTGCTGAGCAAAGAGCCCAATTTGGGGCTCCATCCCAGGACCCTGAGATCATGACCTGAGCTGAAGGCAAGACGCTTATCCGACTGAGCCACCTGGCTAACATCTAATTTTTAAATATCTCTTTTTCAGGTTGAATAATGTCTATTGCTTCATCTTCAAGTTCTCTGATTCTTTCTTATGTCATCCTCATTCTCATATCCAGTATCAGTCTTTACGTCAAATACTTTTCAGTGGTCCTACAGTCACAGGGCCAACCAGATTCAAGAGAAGAAAGAAATCGATACCTGTCAGTAGGGAGGGTGGCAAAAACATGTGGCCGTCTTGAATTCACTCCACTTGTCACTGACTGCTCCTCCCTATCCCTACACATGGCCTTGATCACGCCCTCATCATCTCTTTACAGGATCCTGAAATACTGACTTGTCTCCTCCTCCTCCTTCCTCTTTGCCTCTCTCAAATGTCTATCTGCACAACTCCTTGCCTTCTTGAGAAAGCCTTTCTTAATCCCCCAGAGTGAACGAACTTTCCATCTCTCTGTTATTATTAGCATTCTGTACATACCTCAGCATTTACCACATTGTTCTGCAATTACAAGATCTGTTTTGCCTTCCTCACCCGCTAGTCTGAGCTACTCAGGGGCAGGGACCATATTTGATGCGTCCGACATTTCTTTAGTTGTGAGTTCACCAGCCTGCAAAAGCGTCTCTGAGGTTGAGGACTATGTGGGCTTTTGTTGATTATATAGCCAGTGCCTGGCTCATCAGAGACACTTAATAAACATTTCTTGAACTAGAATGATTTTTTTTTTTTTTTAATTCGCACAGTCAGTTGGCAGAACCAGAAGTAGATTCCAGATTTATTTTCCTCTAAGTTAATTCCTTCTAGGGTTCTCTGGCAGCTGAGTGCATCTAAACAGTCCTTAAGGTCCTTTTTCCTTAGTATATCCCTGTTACATCTTTATCCTGTTTCTTAGAGCACATCCTTTCATAAACGATGAACTGAGTTTAATAGGGTAGAAGGGATTGGGGATTTTCCTGCGTGGGTCTCTCTAATGGGCAGTGCACCAAACACTGCTCTGTTTCTTGGTTTCAGACTTGAAGAAATCAGCTCTAAGCTCATGACCAAGAAGCAGATTGTGCATCCAATTCTAGTTGTCTTGGACCGTGAAACTTACAGGTTGATCTCTTCTGGAATAATGCTAATAAAGGGAAAAAAGAATTAAGTTCTTCACCTGGAGGTCCTGGATCCTGAAGGCTGAAGTCATGCGCCCACTCAGATTTTGAATCTAGCCTTCTTTTTCTGTATCGGTGTCCTGATGCTGGTCCCCGGATTAGGGACCCTAACCTTAACCCTAGCCCTAACTTAGTAGATGTCTTTGACATAAAGCTTGTCTCACCTAAAGGAATAACTCTCAAATTTTAGTGTGCATCTGGAAAGCTTGTTAAAAAATTAATTCTGGGCCACACTTCAGAGATTCTAGTCTTGTAGGTCTGGGGTGGAGCCCAAGAAGAAGCATGTCCACCAGGCTCCCATGTCATGCTAAAGCAGCAGGTCCCTCAGCTACTCCTCAGGCGACGAGGCTTTAAAGCAGTGTTTCTCAACAGTGGAACTCTTGGCACTTTAGGCTGGATAACCTTTTAAAATTATTATTATGGTAAGAATGCTTAACATGAGATCAACCCTCTCAAACAGATATTCAGGGGCACTCTACCTTATTGCTGACTGTAAGCACAATGTTGTCCAACAGATCTCTAGCACGTACTCATCTTGCGTAACAGAATATACCTGCCAAACAGCCACTCCCCATTTCCCACCACCAGCCCCTGGCAGCCATCACTCTACTCTCTGCTTCTATGGTTTTGACTATTTAAGATTCTTCATTTAAGGGCTGGCACAGAGTAGTTGTTGTTCTGTGTCTGGCTTATTTCATTCAGCATAATATTCCAGGTTCTTCCATGTTGTCACAAATGGCAGAACTCCCCTTTTTTAAGGCTGAGTTTTATTCCATTGTATGTATATGCTGTGGGTTTTTTGTTTTGTTTTGTTTTGTTTTACCTATTCATCAACTGATGGACATTTAGGTTTTCTGATCTTTTCTGATCTTTGTTATTGTGAATAATGCTGCAGTAAACATGGGAGTTCAGATAATCTCTTTGAGATCCTGATTTCAATAGCTTTGTTCCGTTTCCCAGGGATTGCGGGATCATACAGTAGTTCTAATTTTTAATTTTTTTTGCAAAACAACCATAGTGTTTTCCACAGTGGCTGCACTAATTTCTGTCTCCATCAACAGGGTGCAAGAGTTCCCTTTTCTCCACATCCTCTTCAGCCATCACTTGTTATCTTTTGTTTTTTCAATAATAACCGCACTAACAAGTGTGAGGCA
The DNA here is from genome assembly GCA_004024625.1 of Mellivora capensis. Classification (NCBI taxonomy): domain Eukaryota; kingdom Metazoa; phylum Chordata; class Mammalia; order Carnivora; family Mustelidae; genus Mellivora; species Mellivora capensis. Next base: position 20,013 of record PISX010006403.1, read on the forward strand.
GTGTCTCATTGTGGTTTTGATTTGCATTTCCATGATGAGTGATGTTGAGCGTCTTTTTATATACCTGTTGGCCTTTGGAGAAATGTATTCTTGGGAGAAATGTCTATTTAAGTTCTTAGCCCATTTTAAAAATCAGATTATTTGTTTTTTTGTTACAAGCTATAGAACTTTCTTATATATTTTGGAAATTGGCTCCATTAGATATAAAGTTTGTAAATACTTTCTCCCATTCTGGAGATCACCTTTTTATTCCATTGGTTTTTTTTCCTTTGCTGTGCAGAAGGTTTTTAGGTTGATGTAGTCCTACTTGTCTATTTTTGTTTTTGTTGCCTGTGCTTTGGTGTCATATCCAAGAAATCACTGCCAAGACCAATGTCATGAAGATTTTCCCTTATGTTTTCTTCTAGGAATTTTACAGTTTCAAGTCTTACATTTAAGCCTTTAATCCATCTTGAGTTGGTTTTGTGTATGCTGTAAGATTAGAATGCAGTTTCACTGGAGAATTCTGTGTTGTATGGAGTTTTCTGGAGCACTGTAGGGTGTTTAGTACCAACCCTGGTCTTTATCCATTAGTACCAGTAGCACCCCTTCCCCCAAAGCTGTGACAACTAAATATGTCTCCAGATAATACCAAATTGCCCCCCCTGAGGCAGGAATATAATCCCCCCACTGCTGATGACCATGGCTTGAAGGTTTCTGGTCTGGGTGTCCCATGGATTGATGTATCTGTCCTTCACTGAACAGGTTTGAGTAATGGATTATAAGGTCCATTTTAGAGCCCGTTGAATTCAGTTGACTTCCAGGGTACTATGAATGCCTAGTGATACGGATTTATGATCCATCAGCATATAGTTAAAATAGTAAAGAATGGATACAAGTTCCAAGTAAATGAGGACAGAGAGAGGGGAAATGGGTAGGAAATAGAACCTTTGAGAACATCACCAACTCTTTAAGTGGTGAATGAAGGAAGAGGTCCCATAAGAAGGAATGTTCAGGGATGCAGGAGAAGGACAAGGAGAAAAAAGGGTCACAGAAAAAAGGTGTTTCCTCTGGTGTCTCCACTAGAGGAGAATGGACAAAGAGAAAAAAGGGGTAATAATCAGAAGAAAGATTCACTAACACCACATCTGAAAAGGGTTCTGATAGACACGTGATATGTCTACCAGAAGATCATCTTTGACTTGATGGCCACTGACCATGTGAGGCTCCTGGCAGTGGAAACATGGCTTGATGGCGCTGACATGTGCCATAAATATAAGATTCACATTGGATTTCAGATTTGCTATGAAAAAGAACATGAGATATCTCATTAATCATTTTTTGGTGATTGCACATTGAAATGATAATATTTTGCATAGAGTGGGTTGAATAAGATACATGATTCAAATTGATTCCACCTGTTTGTGGAATGCAATGTAAAATTACATATGTGGCTGGCGTTATGTTTTCCTTGTTGTCTTAGGAGAAGAGGCAGCGCTACAGAGTTTGTTTTTGGGAAGGGAGACTTGGGTGTATTTGAGGCCAAGAGTAAAAGGGTCAATAGAGAAGAAGTGGTAGGTGAGATAGAAAGAAAGAACCAAGCAAGAAACTTAGAAAGATTGCCAGTGATCACGTGGGTGGCATGGAAGGGAGAGGATCTCATCTCGACCCTCCACCCTGTTAGCCTCATTCTTCTCTCCTGAAAACTGGGGAGGAGGATCATACAGAAATAATCCTTCCCCACAGGGTTGTTCTGGGGTTTAAATGAGATGATCGATGAATATCAACATTGTAGGGGATGAAACATGGTGCAAAAGCAGTTCAGCCCCAGTCACCGAGCACCCTACTGACAGTTTGCTGTCAGCCTCCCGATGTATTCATAGTTTCCATTTTTTATTGCCACAGAGCTGCAAGAAGAATTCACCCCACATGTCACCCCCACCCAACCCAGAATCTGCAGCTGACACTGGGACATGAACGACTCTTGAACAGTGATGGGTACTGGGTTATCGTTGTGCAATGGTTCTCAAAGTGTGGTCCCTGGACCAGCAGCAGCAGCAACAGCAGCTGGGGACAGGACTAAAGAGTGCACCTTCTTGGGTCCCCACGAGTCCTACTCTTACCAGAAATTCTGGGAGCAGGACCTGTCAACCTGTGTTTTAACAAGCCTTTTGGGTGATTCTGGTTCAATGTCAGCATTTAGAACCCTGTCCTCGTGAAATCAGCTCAGTGCCCTTTTAGTGCCAAGGTCCTCAAACTTGCAAAAGGAGTTAAAATACAGATCCTGGCCCTGTGTGACTACACATTTAAAATGTCCCCAAATTATCCTGTTGTTGAGCTGCCATAATATATTGTAAAGCAGGGGTCCACACATGTGTTCTGTAAAGGGCCAGACAGTAAATATTGTAGACTTGGCAGACAAAGAGACCACATGCTCTGCTGTTGTAGCAGAGAACAACTAGGGACAATATATTACAGAACGAGTGTGGCTGTGTTTGGGGGCTGTAGACAATAGGCTGCGTGCTAGTTTGGCTTTTGGGCCACAGATTGTCAACTCCCACTTGAGGATCTAAGTATCACCCCTGGGTGTGACACTGGTTTGCTCATCTTTCAGTCATTCTCTATCCGTCCATCCGTTCATTCTTTAACTCAGCACGTTTTGTCTCATCCCAACCGTGTGCCTGACACTGAACCAGGCACACAGGGAAATTGACTACTGATTCCAGGCAAGCTCTAATGGAGCTTGTGGTCTCATCCAGTGTGTGTGTGTATGTGTGTGTATGGGCCGGGAGAGTTAAACAGTGACAAAGTCGATTGCAACATCTCATTATAACCTGGGGGAGAGAGTGTATAGGCATCTGAAGAGCCTCTGTTCTGTAGCCCAGCCCTATATGCTTGCGCTCAGTTGCCTGGCTTCCTCGCTGCCCAACTTTTAAAGAGGTTGAGGCAATTTAGGGGAGCTTTCTCAGTTCCACCCCACCAGTTGCTGGGGGTTCTTTGCAAATGGCTCACATAACTGTCGTCACCCACCACCAGACCATCATCATTTCTGAGTCAGACCAGACCAGCTGGTTGATCCGGCACAGGGAGTTAGGAGAGGAATCTGTTCTTGCTGCTGGTATGGAAACACTGAAACACCATCAGTGTTCTGCCAGCAGATGAACATACAGTGGAGAGTACTGAGTGAGAAAGTCTTACTTTATTAGAAACTTTGTCCAAATGGAAATTCCAGATTTGTGCATCTTTTGGAGCAGCTTCTTAAGACCTGAGCATTCCCAGGAATTACAACTAGTCTGGTTTGGATTTGCATGCCTGCTGGCCCCAGGGGCTCTGGCATTTCCTGCCATACTTCTTTGAATCTGGTGTCATAACAAGAGCAATATTGTAGCAACGAAGCATTCTCCAGCACATATTCTTTTTTTTTTTTAAAGATTTTATTTATTTATTTGACAGACAGAGATCACAAGTAGGCAGAGAGGCAGGCAGAGAGAGGGGGAAGCAGGCTCCCCAGTGAGCAGAGAGCCTGATGTGGGGCTTGATCCCAGGACCCTGGGATCATGACCTGAGTGAAAGGCAGAGGCTTTAACCCAGTGAGCCACCCAGGCGGCCCTCCAGCACATATTCTGAGCCATCCGTTGTGCTCAGTAATATGGTATGTGGTAGGCGCAGTAACAGCTCCCAAAGCTGTCCATGTCCTCATTTCTGGAATCTGTGAATTTGTTACTTTACATGGCAGAAGGGACTTCACAGTTGTGGCTAAGGTTAAGGACCTTGAGATGGAGCAATTACCTGGATTAGCCAGCGGGGCCTCATTTCTTTGACACAGATCTTTAAGAGCAGAGAACCTTTCCAGGCTGTGATGGAGAAGGATGTGATGATGGAAGAATGGTCAGAGAGATGGTATACAACTGGCTCTGAATGTAGAGGAAGGAACCACGGGCTAAAGAATCCAGGTGTCTCTAGGAGCTGGAAGGCATGGGAGTGGATTCTACCCTAGAGCCTCTGGAAAGGAAGGCAACCCTGCTGACACTTTGATTTTAGCTCAGAGACACCCTCTTTGGACTGTGACCTCTAGAAGTGAAAGATAACAAACTTGCACTGTTTAAGCCTTCAAGGTCATGGCAACTTGTTATAGCAGCAAGAGGACACTAATACACCATGGTTGACCTTACTAAATCCTCAAAAGATCCCTGTGAGTTAACTACTAACATTAGTCACATTTTGAGGAAGAGGAATCCAAGGCTGAGTCATCGCCCAACGTTCCATGTTTATTGAGTGGTAGACCCTGGATTGGACCGGTGGTCCCAGAGCTGTACTTATACTGAGACGTCATGTTGGTGCCTCGTATCAAAGTGGACCTGTGAGCATCCATTCCCCACCATTTCGTTACAGCTGTGCTTCTGCCTTCACAAGGATCTTTGAGATCCACTGAGGACCATTGAGAATACTCCCTTCTCCTCCAAAGATCCACCTGGAAACTCCACTACGTCCCTCAACTCTTAGGCTTTGTTGTGTCTCCAAAGGTGTGGTCAGGCCACAGGCTCTGTTCCTCCAGTGCGTCAGTAGCACCAGCGAAGTCCACACGCCCCATCAGGGCACTTTCTACATAGTATGGCATCACCTGTGTCCATCTTCCCACTAGACTAAGTTCTCCCAGTTCATGGATCGCACTACCTTTCTTAACCGGGATGTAGCACTAGATCGGTCCTGCCCACCGTTGCTGTGTTCCAGTGCCTAGAACAGTGCCTGGTGCGTAGTAGGTACACAACAAATGCCTGTTGAATGGGTGACTTAGTGTATAGCTCCTTCTTAATAAATGTACAGAGAATGGGAGTTAGTGAACCTGGAATAATTGTTTAAAAGCCTTTTCTTTATTTTCTCAATGACACCTTATGGAGGTATAATTTACATATAGTATAATATACAAATCCGAAGCGTACAGCTCACTGGGTTTTTGTGTTTTTTTTTTTAATTTTTTTTAAAAGATTTTATTTATTTCACAGGCAGAGATAACAAGTAGGCAGAGAGGCGGGCAGAGGGGCAGGGTGGGGGGAGTAGGCTCCCTGCTGAGCAGAGAGCCCGATGGCGGGGCTCGATCCCAGGATCCTGGGATCATGACCTGAGCTAAAGGCAGAGGCTTTAACCCACTGAGCCACCCAGGCGCCCCAGCTCACTGGGTTTTTAAGTGTGTGTATAACCATGACATCCCCACCCATTTCAAGATGCAGGACATCTCCAGTGCCCGAGGAAGTTCTCTTTTGCTCCCTTCCCATCAAACCCGAGAGCACTACTTCTCTGAATTCAGTCACCATAAATTAGTTTTGACTGTTCTTGAGCTTTTTTTTTTTTTTTAAAAGATTTTATTTATTTATTTGAGAGAGAGGCAGTGAGGGAGCATGAGCGAGGAGAAGGTCAGAGGGAGAAGCAGACTTCCCGTGGAGCTGGGAGCCCGATGCGGGACTCGATCTCGGGTCTCCGGGATCATGACCTGAGCCGAAGGCAGTCGTCCAACCAACTGAGCCACCCAGGCGTCCCATGTTCTTGAGCTTTATATAAAGTTTCTGTCCTTTTCTGTTATAAGTGATTTGTATAGTATGCATTCTTTTTGTGGGAAGCTTTTTTTTTTTAAATGTAGTGTAGCGTTTTAGAGGTTCACCCGAAATGTTGTGTGTAGAAGGCTCTTTATTTCTGCTTTCTCCCAGTGATTCCCATACTCTTACAATGAGCTCCCAGTATGGAGGGTGAGCGTCTTATTGGATTGTGGCTCCTTCTAGACATCTGAATGGTACCTGGTGATTCAGGCTCGGATTGTCTTGCTCATGGGTGACAGCTTCAGTGGGAAAGTGGCTGCTGGTACATATTTGAGACTTAATGAAGGGCCATTAAAAGAATGAGTACATGAGAAAGCTCTAACATCTATTGGGGGTTTATTAACCAGGCACTGTAGGGCGGAGCATTTTGTATTCATTGTCTCATGTAAATGAAAACAACAACTCACTTGAATTGTAGACGTTATGGCCTGTAGTATGTAAGTCAGGAAATTGAGACCAAGAAAGTGGCAGGTTGGGCCCAGGTCCCATGTTAAAAAGGGATAGACTGGTTGATTGCAATGAATATGTTCCCCTCACCTGTCAGCGCTATTTTTATTTTTATTTTCTTAAATATTTTATTGATTGGTTGACGATTGAACTTGGGGGAAGAGCAGAGGGAGAGGGAGACAGACTCTCAAGTAGATCCCCACGCTGAGCACAGAGCCTGATGCAGGGCTTGATCTCACGACTCTGCCGTCATGACCCGAGCCAAAATCAAGAGGCAGATGCTTAACCAGCTGATCCACTAAGGTGTCTATTTTTAAAGTAAAGGAAATGGAATTTTCCTTTGCAAAGGAAACAGGATAATCATAGAAAATTTGAGAAAAAGTAGAGGAAGAAAACATAGAGACACCTCTGGGTCACGCCCCTAGGACAGTCACTATTAATATTTTTGTTTATGTTACATCTTACATTATTTTCTATGCAGAGCACAGTACTTTTTTTAAATGTAGTTATATGATCATGGTGCATCTATAAAATTGCATCCTTCTTTTAAAGCTTGTAAAAGTTTGCATTTAATTTTTTCCTGTTGCTTTTTGTATTTTTCTTCTTAAATATCTTTCAATTCCAGTGTAACATAAAATGTTATATTCAGGTGTGCAGTCGTGATTCAACAATTCCATATATAACTTGGTGCTCATCATGATAAATGTACTCTTCATCCCCTTCATCTAGTTCAGCCATCCTCCTACCCTCCTCCCCTTTGGTAACCATCAGTTTGTTTTCTGTAGCTAAGAGTCTATGTTTATCTCTCCTTTTCTTTGTTTCTTTTGTCTCTTGAATTCCACAGTGGAGGGTGCCTGGGTGGCTCAGTGGGTTAAAGCCTCTGCCTTCCGCTCAGATCATGATCCCAGGGTCCTGGGATCGAGCCCCACATCGGGCTCTCTGTTCGGTGGGAAGCCTGCTTCCTCCTCTCTCTCTACCTGCTTGTGATCTCTGTCAAATAAATAAATAAAATCTTTAAAAAAAATCCATAGTGCCTTACCTAGAGGATCACATTTAAGTAATTAATGAGTAATCAAATAAACAAAAAGATTATGGCTTGAAATGATTGCTCTGAAGGAAATAAAAGCATAATGTGAAAGAGAAAAAAAAAATCCATAGTGGATGAGTGAAATCATACAGTATTTGTCTTTTTTGGAGCAACTTATTTCACGTACTATAATACTCTCTAGGTCCATTTGTGTTGTGGCAAATGGCAAGATCTCATTCTTTTTTTTATGGCTGAGTAATATTCTTTGTATATATATATATATACACCACATTTTCTTTATCCACTCATCTACCAAAGGACCCTTGGGTTACTTCCATAACGTGACTACTATAACTAATGTTTCAATAAACACACAGGTGCATATGTCTTTCTGACCTGGTGTTTTCATATTCTGTGAGTAAATACCCAGTAGTGGAACTACTGGATTATGTGGTAATTCTACTTTTGATTTTTTGAGCACCCTCCACGCTGTCCCCCACAGTGGCTGCACCAGTCTGCATTCCCACCAGCCGGGCAGGAGGATTCCTTTTCTCCCCACATCCTCACGAACACTTGAAGTCTCTTGTATTACTGATTTTAGCCATTCTGACCAGTGTGAAGTGATACCTCGTTGTAGTTTTGATTTGCGTTTCCTTGATGATGAGTGATGCTGAGTATATTTTCACGTGTCTGTTGTTCTATCTGTAAGTCTTCTTTGGAGAAACGTCTGTTTTTGTCTTCTGCCCATTTTTAATTGGATTATTTGGTTTCTTGGTATACAAACCCCTTATCAGGCACATCATTTGTAAGTATGTTCTCTCATTCAGTAGTTTTCTTTTTGTTTTGTTGATCATTTTCTTTACTTTGCAGAAACTTATTATTTTGATGTCGTCCCAATGGTTTATTTTTGCTTTTGTTTTCCTTACTGTAGGAGATGTATCTCGAAAAAAGTTGCAACGGCTGATGTGTGAGAAATTACTGCCTGTGCTCTCTTCCATGGTTTTTATGGTTTCAGGTCTGACATTTAGGTCTTCAGTGCATTTTTTAATGTATGGTTTTAATGTATGGTGTAAGAAAGTAGTCCAGTTTCATTCTTTTGCATATAACTGGCCAGTTTTCCCAACATCATTTGTCGAAGAAACTTTTTCCCATTGCGTATTCTTGCCTCCTTTGTCAAAGATCAGTTGACCATGTAATTGCGAGTTTATTTCTGAGCTCTCTATTCTGTTCCCCTGACCCACGTGTCTGTTTTCGCGACAACACTGTGTTGCTCCGATTATTACGGCTTTGTGGTATAGCTTGAAATCTGGGATTGTGAGATCTCCAGTTTTGTTCTTTTTCACGATTGCTTTGGCTATTCAGGGTCTTCTGTGATTCTGCTTTAGGATTCTTCGAGCTCTGTGGAAATGCTCTTGGTATGTTGATAGGGATTGCATCGCATATGTAGGTTGGTTTGAGTATTATAGACATTTTAACAATATCCATTCTCCCCCTGCAGGAGCTTAGAATATCTTTCCATTCGTTTGTGTCATCTTCAGTATCTTTCATCAGAGTTTCATAGTTTGTTCAGAGTACAGGTCTTTCAACTACTTGGCTATTCCTAGGTATTTTATTGTTTTTGCTGAAATTACATTTGAGATTACTGTTTTAGCGTCTCTTTCTGCTACTTCACTATTAGTGTATAAAAATGCCATGAATTTCTGTGTATTACTTTTGTATCCTGCAATCTTACTGAATTCATTTATCTGTTCTAGTAGTTTTTTGATGGGAGTCTTTAGGTTTTTCTTACTATATAGTATGATGTCGTCAGCAAATAGTGAATGTGTGAATTCCTTTTATTTCTTTTTGTTGCCTGATTGCTGTGGCTAGGACTTACAGTACTATGTTGAATAGCGGTGGTAAGAGTGGACATCCTGGTCTTTTCCCTCATTTTAGAGGAAAAGCTCTCTGTTTTTCACCATTGAGGTTGATGTTAGCTGTGGGTTTTTTTTACATGGCTTTTATGATGTTGATATATGTTCCCTCTAAACCTACTTTGTTGAGGATTTTTATCATGAATGGATGGTGTACTTTGTCAAGTGCTTTTTCTGGTTTTTATCCTTTTCTCTTGTTGATGTGAGGTACCATGTTGATTGATTTGCGAACACTGAATCACCATTGCATCCCAGGAATAAATCCCACTTGATGGCTGTGAATGATTTTTTAAAATGTATTGTTGGAGTCGGTTTGCTGATATCTTGTTGAGGATTTTTTCCCTCTATGTTCATTAGAGATATTGGCCTGGAGTTCTCTTTTTCTCTAATGTCTTTATCTGGTTTTGGTATCAGGGCAATGCTGGCCTCATAGAATGTATCTGGAAGCTTTCCTTCCTCTTCTGTTTTTTGGAATAGCTTGAGAAGAATAGGCAATAATTCTTCTTTAAATGTTTAGTAGAATTCATCTGGGAAGCCATCTGGTCCCGGACTTTTGTTTATTGGGAGTTTTTTGATAACTGATTCAGTTTCATTGCTGGTTATGGGTCTGTTCAAATTTTCTCTTCTTTCTTTTTTTATATTATGTTAGTCACCATACCATACATCATTAGTTTTTGATGTAGTGTTCCATAATTCATTATTTGCATATTACACCCAGTGCTCATTACAACACATACCTCCTTAATACCCATCCCCAGGTTACTCCATCCAACCACTCCCCTCTCCTCTGAAATCCTCAAGTTGTTTCCATACCCTCTCCTGGTTCATCTCCTCCTCTCATTCCCCCCACTTCTGTTTTCCCATCCTTCCCCTAATGTTCTCTGTGCTATTCCTTATATTCTATGTATGAGTGAAACTGTATGATAATTGTCTTTCTCTGTTTGACTTACTTCACTCAGCATGATCTCCTCCAGTCCCATCCATGTTGATGCAGATGGTGGGTATTCATCCTTTCTGATGGCTGAATAATATTCCATTGTGTATATGGACCGCATCTTCTTTATCCATTCCTCTGTTGAAGGACATCTTGTCTCCTTCCACAGTTCGGCTGTTGTGGACATTGCTGCTATGAACATTGGGGTTCATGTGCCCCCTCTTTTCACTACTTTGTGAAATATCTATATCTTTAGGGTAAATACCCACTAGTGCAATTGCTGGGTCATAGGGTAGCTCTGTTTTCAACTTTCTGTAGAACCTCCACACTTTTCCAAAGTGACTGTACCAACTTGCATTTGCACCAACAGTCTAAGAGGGTTCCCCTTTCTCCACAGCCTCCCCAACATTTGTTGTTTCCTGCCTTGTTAATTTTTGCCTTTCTTACTGTTATATAAGGTGGTACCTCAGTGTGGTTTTGATTTGAATCTCTGTGATGGCTAATGATGTTGAACAGTTTTTCATGCTGTTAGCCATTTGTCAGTTAGCCATTTGTATGTCTTCTTTTGAGAAATGTCTGGTCATGTCTTCTGACTGGATTATTTGTTTTTTTGGGTGTTGAGTTTAAAGAGTTCTTTATAGATCTTGGATACTAGCCCTGTATCTGTAGTGTCATTTGCAGATATCTCCTTCCCTTCTATTGGTTTCCTCTTAGTTTTGTTGGCTCTTTTCTTTGCTGTGCAGAAGCTTTTTATCTTGATGAAGTCCCAAAAGTTCATTTTTGTTTTTGCTTCCCTTGCCTTTGGAGACGTGTCATGAAAGAAGTTGCTGTGGCCGATGTCAAAGAGGTGATTGCCTATGTTCTCCTCTAGGATTTTGATGGATTCCTGCCTCACATTGAGGTCTTTGATCCATTTAGAGTTTATCCTTGTGTATGTGTATGGTGTAAAAAAAAAATGATCGAGTTTCATTCTGTATATAGCTGTCCAGTTTCCCCAGCACCATTTATTGAAGAGACTGTCTTTTTTCCATTTGATATTTTTTCCTGATTTGTCGAAGATTAGTTGACCATAGAGTTGAGGGTCCATTTCTAGAGACTCTATTCTTTTTTTTTTTTTAAAGATTTTATTTATTTATTTGAGAGAGAGGCAGTGAGAGAGAGCATGAGTGAGGAGAAGGTCAGAGGGAGAAGCAGACTCCCTGTGGAGCTAGGAGCCTGATGCGGGACTCGATCCCGGGTCTCCGGGATCATGACCTGAGCCGAAGGCAGTCGTCCAACCAACTGAGCCACCCAGACGTCCCTAGAGACTCTATTCTGTTCCATTGATCTAAGTGTCTGTTTTTGTGCCAATAACATGCTGTCTTGCTGATCACAACTTTTATGTAATATAGCACGAAATCAGGCAACGTGATGCCCCCAGCTTTTTCTTTTGCAACATTTCCTTGGTGATTCGGGGTCTTTCCTGGTTCCATACAAATTTTAGGATTGTTTGTTTCAGCTCTTTGAAAAGTGCCAATGGTATTTTGATAGGAATGGCGTTGAAAGTGTAGATTGCTCTGGGCAGCATAGACATTTTAACAATGTTTATTTTTCCAGTCCGTGAGCATGGAATGTTTTCTTTCCGATTCAGTTGTGGGAAGTTACATGTTTCTGGGAATTTATCCATTTCTTTTACTTTGTCTAGTTTGTCGACATAAAACTTTTCATAATATTCTCTTATAATCCATTGTATTTCTGTTGTGTCAGTTGTTATTTCTCCTCTTTCATTTCTGATTTTGTTCATTTGAATACTTCTTTTTTCCAAAGAGTTTAACTAAAGGCTTACCAATTTTGTTGTTGATCTTTCCAAAGTACCAGCTCCCAATTTCATTGATCTGTTCTATTGTGGGGTTTTTTTTGGTTTCTATTTCATTCATTCATTCATTCATTTGTTTCATTTATTTCTGCTCTCATCTTTATTGTTTTATCTTACTTTTTTGTAACTTTGTCCTTGGCCTGTTATAGACTCAGTGGCTGTGAGGAATTTTGTTCAAAATTCATTCAGCTAATGTTTATGGATTACTCACTGTGCAGCGTTATTTACTGAGCCCTGCTATATGCAGGGTACTATGCAAAACTCGTATTCTTTACCATTAGGCTCTAGTGTCCCCTACCTGATCCAGTGTAGCTAGGTCCCAACTAGGAAGACACACCATCTCCTCTCAGAGTGTTGGCATCACTAGATTTTGTGCATTTCGTGGGTTCATAGTTTTGCTGCTCTGTGTTACTTTTTTAATTAATAAAAGAGGAAAGCCGCAAGAACACCATCAGCAGTTCCCTGCAGATTCCTTGGGCTCCTTGCTCTCTCACCAGGAATCCTGCGTAAAAACGAGCAGGGACTCTGGACTACATCATCGCACATGAGGAGTTCAGATACCTCATAATGGGAGCTTGGGTTGCATATTTAAATACTAACAAGGCTTGCTCTGCAATTCGATTGAAGGGATTCCAAATCCCGAGTGCCATAACTCAATTTTCAGACTCAGGTGTCATCTTCAGGCCTATTATGAGCTCTTCCTAGGGAACGTGCAGGGCATGAGATGTTGAAATAGGCGGAGACAAGTGTCAGATAATTATTTCCACATTCAGAGATGAGAGCTGGTGGGTGGGTCAGGGATGGGCTAGACTTTTTAATCCCCTGGGGGGCTGAAGAATATCTTCTCAAGAGGGCTGTGAGTCCTGTGAGACAGAGTTTGGGGTGTTGCAGACGAGTGCAAATCCAGCCTATTTCTCTGATCTGGATTGCTGCTCGTCCTTGTGATACTCAAGCCCAAACATTTGAATGGAAGCAGGTACTCATGAGGCTGCCTAGAGGCCTGATGGCCATAAAAATGTGTGCCAGCAGGCATAATTGAGCATTTTTCTGTACCAATATAAATTGGCGCTGAGTCTTCTCTTTTCCTGCCGTTTCCATACCAGTTCCTCTATATTCATCCGCTAACTAATTCTTTCAGTAAAATGTCTCGCACACCCCCTGTATGCCCACTCAGCCAGTACATCTGTGAGCCAGGCCATGCCTGTGTCGACTTTGTAGTCTGCTTGGCTAGAACAACTAACTGCCTAGATAAATACTTGAGGTATTTACTGAGCACCGGCTCTCTGAGGCTTGGGTGGAGGTAGACGTAGGAAGCTTTTCAAGTTCCAATTTCCAATTTCTACCCTCAAGGAGCTTGCAGTCCGGTAGGAAAGTTAAAATGTGCAGCGGATACCTCCCATGTAGCAACTTTTCCCAGCTCACTGCACGTTTTGACGAGGATGCTGCTATCCCGTGCTGTCTGGCCCAAGGCCAGTGTGAAGACCGGGCGACTCAGAATCTGCTTTTTAAAATATAGATTCCTGGGCCACACCTCAGGCTACACAGACCAGGTAAAATCTATGGGAATAAGGTTGTAGGGGACCACGGATAGAACTGTGGAGGGCGCGCTGGACGTAGGTGCGTGTGTTTGTGTGCGTGCGCGCGCGCATGTCGGACCCTTGGCCGGTCTGAAGAGTACTCGGTCACCAGTTTGGCAGCTGGCCGTCTGGACCCAGCACTGCCCATTTCAGCAAGGGAAGCCATGGTCCTGTGGCCAGTACGCGTTCAAGGAGGATGGGCTTGGGAGAAGGCCCCGGGGTGGGGTGGGGGGGACAACCGGGTGACACGTAGTGGCAGTTGCATGCAATTACAGTCACAGCTCAGTGTGCTTGGAGTTCACTGTGGTCCGGGTGACTTTATCTCATCGACACCTGTTATCCTCATAGCGTCTTCTGCAGAATGTACCATGGTTATGTCCACTTATAGAGGAGGAAACCAAGGCACAGGGAGGTTGAGCAACTGGCCCTAAGTCACCCAGCTTGGAGATCACAGAGTTGGAATCCTAGTGCGGTTTATTGCTATCCTTTCCTCCAGCGTGAGTGAGAGAGAGGACAAGAGAAGTGTGTGCCATACATGTGAAAACCAAGCCAGCCTGTCCTTTGGGGAGGACTTCGATCTCCCTGATTAGTGTTTTTCATGTCTGCATCGCGCTCCAGAGCTCTAAGAGTATATTGCAGGAAACCTCCAGGAAAAGGTGCAGGCGATATTCTCCTGCCCATGTTTATAGAGCGGTTCTTAGGTGGGGTTCAGAGAGGTCCAGGGACTACCTCTCTGAGCCACCTAGACCTTCAGAGTCCTCATTGATCATCTCAGTGTTGTCTGACTGCCCTATTAGAGGAGATCTGACATGGCCCCACCTCCTGCTCCCTTTCCTGTGGTTGGGATTTCTCACCCCATCTCTGGGCATGATGCGATTGCATTGTTCTGGGAGCCTCCTTTTCTCTAGGAACTGCCTCTTGGGGTTTATATTTGCTTCTGTTCTGCTCCGGTTGTCCTGTGTAAGCAGAGGGTAACTGTGTGTTGAAATTTTGTTCCTGATAATGTCTTACAAGGTAAATTGGAGTTCCATAAGGGGAGGCATGAGAAAGAAGGTTCCTTAAAGGAAACCACAGTCTTGGATCCAAATGCTGAAGAGTGCTTTTGGAAGTGAAGGTGCTGCCCCTCCTTGGATGGCCCACGGGGCAAGCTGTGGCTGTGTCACATGGTGCAAGCAGCCCTGGGTTTGCAAGGTGGGCCTGGATCCACCCCTCGTGAGCTGACACGGGGGAGGTCCTTTAACTCACCTTTCCCATGAGTAAAAATTAGGGTCTCACGCCAGACAGTCCTGACAGGCCTGGATGAGAACAGGCCCAGGGCAGGGAGCATATAGGGCCAGAGTGACAAGCTGGTGGTGTTCCCATGGAGGAAAAAGCTAAGAGCGTTTTGTGATCGCAGAGAAGCAGAGTGCTAATAAGGTAATTAGCACCTTTTCTCTGATTACCAGCCAGGGAATTATTGAAAGAGATTAAATAGAAACTGTGAAAAGATCCCTGGGTAACTGAGAAGTGAGAGAAAGGTAATAGCCTATACTCTGTGTATAAAGGTATAAAAATACGTTTTATAAGCAGAGAATGGATCTCTCCCACCCTTGCCCCAATGGTTTCCTTTCAGACCCCCTCCCACTTGTCTGGTACCACAGGGCCTTTGCACATGATGCTCTCTCTTCTTCTCTTTGCCTACATCATTCCTACTTCCTCAGGAGTATCTCTGACTGTCTAGGTTGTTGAGTTTCCTTCACTGTGGATTCTGAAAGCACCATACAGCTTTCCTTCAAAACACAAATGTCAGTACAAATTACACATTTGAGTGACTATTTAATACTTGTTTCTCCTTTTGAGATTATAAGGTCTGTGGATACAGATTCCATGGCTTTTTTTTTTTTTTCATCACTGGATCCCCAGCCTTGCCATGGTGCCTGCTACAGAGATGAATTAACTAACTAATTAATTAAAGATACAGTTAAGTGATACTTGACATCTAGTCCTTTGTACAGTTCTAGGAAGTTGGTAAACCTGGTGCTATTTGTCATTGACGTGAAGAAACTGAGGCTCTGGGATCAGTGACACACATAGACTTTTCCAGGACGCATACCTCATAGACTGAATTCGTACAGAATCCTGGAGAATCTGAGAGTTTATTCCTCTTTGCTCTAAATACAGGCATCAGGTTGATTGTCGTAAAAGTAGAAGTTTTAACCACTGAGATTGAAACAAGCATACAAAAGCAAAAACAAAAATCGAAAGACAGACAACAAAGCCCAAAGGACAATGGATTCTGATCGAGCTGCTTCTGGTTCAGCTACATTTGAAGAAAGTCTCCTTGTTGCCTTTAACTTGCCTGGAACAAACCTTGGGGAGGGGCTGATTCCATCCCAGGAATAGTTCTGTATCTCGATCACCAGCTTGAGCAAAGTAACCTTCCAAGCGACTTTAAGGAACAAGGTAGAAAATGATGGAATGATGGTAGGAGCCAGCACCCAACGCCTGGCTAAGATTTTTCAGCACAGTGATGTGTACGCAAGCCGCCAGTCATTTCTGCCCAAAAGTCATACAGTCCCCTAAGCTTCCTGGCTTGTTGAAGTTGGAGGGGGAGAGAGAGCCCGAATTCAGTGTCTTCCTTGGTGCTGCCTGACTTGAGGACCTAATTCACGCCAACCCACTTGGGCAAGGCTCCTAGCCTTGTTCAAAACAAACCAGTCAACCCAAACAAAAGCAAAAATTGCATCAGAGCCCTCTTCGTGCAGGGGATACAGTGATTAGTAAAATGAAGTGGGACAAACAAGATAAAACCACACGTGGTGCCTGCCTCTGTGCATGTTCCAGTGAGGGACACACACACTCAAGACGCCCGGGAATAAATCTCAGTTATCAGCCCTAGTAAGTGCTATGAAAGTACGAGGCAGAGCATTAGGAGGTTGGAAGTTGACCTGATCAAGGAGGGCAGGAGGACCATCACTTATGAAGTGATGGTTCAGGAGTGAATTGAAGGATGAGGAAGAAGGTGTAACTGGAACCTGGGATCCCCTCTTGGTGGTTGTGGGGCCAAAGGACACAACCAAGCCAAACAAACATTTGCACAAGGAAGGGGTTTCCGTGGAACAAGTCAAGACCACCAGGGCTTTTTCCCAAAGCAGTGTCCCCGCCTCCCCATACACCAAAGTCAGGGAAGTTGTAATCTAAGGGTGCATGCGTGTTCGTGGTGGGCTTGCCAAGGGAAGGCTAGAATTGGGGCAGAAGTCATCCACGAAGTTGATGGTGTCCAGGTCCTGGTGGATAGAATGTCCCAGGGGCCAGCAAGAGTTGCTCTCATCAGTTCACTGGCTGTGTTTAGTCCAGTCGTGTTTGAATGCTCAAAGGGGTTTAAATCCTGCAAAAATGACTCCAAACTGTGTGTTCGGTCAATCTTTAGTTTTGAAAAGCACTGGGAGTTTTATCACTGATTTACCATCGCTGATACTGTTAGGGTATTTCCTGGCCTGGTAGTCCTCTTGGTTCCTACATTTTTTGTGCCCTTAAAGTTATTAACTACTGAGGTCTGTTTTTCTGCAACGTATCCCAGGAAGTTCTGAAAGAAATGTGCTTAAGCCAGTAGTGCCAGTCAGGCAACAGTCACAAAATGCTGGGGCCTAAAATGACTTCTCTTATGGTAAGAACATTATGTCTCCTCTTTTCTTTCTCTGGGTACCCCTACCCTTATCTGCCTACAGAGGGAGCTTTCCAAGGGAAATGGAACAGCATAAGCAAAGGCCCTGTGGCAGCCACCAGGGGATGAGAGGTCACTGCAGTGGGAGGGGAGAGAAAGCAAGGCAGCGTGTGGTCTGAGACAAGCCTGTAAGGTAACAGGATTCAGACCCTGCTGGACTCTACAGGCCACAGGCTGGTGGTATTAGTTCTAAGAGCCACGTGATAATGAGTGGTCAGTGCCACTGTGGAGGTGAAGTCTGGTATCAAGAGGGTGAAATCCTCTCCTGAGTCAGGCAATTGGCTGTAGGAATTTGAGTGTCCATAGGATCAATACCAAACCCTTCCCCGGACCTGACCCAACAGCCTGTGCAGTAAGGACCTCAGGATCCCAGGTGAGGGAGGCCCCATCCTCAAGGTCGCCGTTTGCATAATGACCGTGGAATAAATCCATTGCCACTTGCTGCAAAGTCTTCACTGGTTGACGTGATGAACAAACAGTATGCTGGCCTGGAGAAGGGAGGGCAGGAATCGTTGTTGGATATTGGGGCTCAGGGCACAGCCTGACTTGCGCCATGGAGGCATTTCATCTGGGCATGGAGAGTATGGGAGTGTCGGGAAGATAGATTCATTAAGAGGCAGAAGGCTCATTAAAATCTCAACTTTTTTTGATGCCTGCAGTGCCTCCGCTTTTCTAATTTGTGGGCTGAAAGTTCTGCATGGCCAAGGATGAGAAAAATGAAGAGAGCTGGGTTTTGGGTCTTGGGTTTTCTGTTTGCTTTGTTTTGTTTTAAGCACCTAGCTTTGCTTTCTGCCCAAGAGAGAGCTGGGTTTTACTGTCCATATTGTCCCATGTCCATTTCACATGAGTTTCAGGAAAGAGGCACCTGTGTGAGCTGTGAATGGGCTCGGTGTACAGCGGCCTCTTGGTGTTCCATTCTGTCTGTCTTGTGCGGATGCCGGGGTGCTGGCAACCCCCAAGGAGCCAGCCACGGAAAGATGACGTGGCATGTGGGGCCCCGGAGGGCATCTGTGAGCCATCTCAGTCCGCAGACCGTGCACCATCCTGACTTCCGTTATGCTCTTGGGAGCAGAGCACACCTAGCTTGTCTCTCTTCTCTGCAGAGAAAGAAGGACGTGCAGAGAGAGGATCTGAGGGATGGCGTTCTTCAGCATTCTGGAGGGGTAGTGCAAGCATGCGTTCGGGGGTTCAACAGAAAGAAAAGCAGTTAGCTCACGGTCCTTTAGCCTGTAGGGAGTTACTGTAGGACTTCTTATGTTTTCTCGCATGCGTTTCTTTCCCAGCACTGGAGGGAAGATAGGGAGGTGCTCGCAGATGGGAAAAGAGACCCAAGGTGGTGGAACAGCCACCTGGCCTCGGTTAGAACCCCAGCGTGGAGAGGGGTCTTCTCTGCCTCCCAATACGTTTGTGTTTGAGAAGCAGCATGGTGCACAGTTCCACTGGGGAGTGCTGGGTCTTCTTCTGTGGTTGCCTTCCTTTCTAGTGTCTCCTTCCCTCCTGTGGGGCACTCTGAGATCTGGCTTCTGTCCCCTCCACTCATGCTGAAGTGACCCCCTCCCCACCTCGTGCAGCCATACCTTCCCATCTCTGCGCTCCTAGACCCTTGGGACCCCCTCCCCTTCCCTCTGTCATCCAGCACTCTGCTCCCCTGCTGTCTCCTTGCACCTGTCCTTGTCCTCTGTTCCATGCTCTCTGCCCGTCTGCCTGCTCACCCACCATTAACGTCCTCTGCAAGCTCTCGAGGCTCTTCTCATGGCACATGTGTTAGGAGATGTCATCCACAGCTACATTCACGTCCTGCAGGTGCATGACTCCCAGAGCCCAAACTCTGGTCCTCACCCCTCCCCCCAAACCTCGTACCCTCATGAGCAGATGGTCCTATGCCGCCTCCCATGTGCACGTCCGCCTCTCGTCCCTGGGTCCTCTTGGCCCCTGTGCTCGCTCACTCACTGAGCCACCGCTCTATGCCAGGCATGGCACTAGCTGCCAGGGGTACCACTTTGAGGATGAAAGCAAGGTGCCTCACCTGTTCTCCACCTTTCTTTCATTTTTTTTTTAAGATTTTATTTATTTGACAAAGATCACAAGTAGGCAGAGAGAGAGGAGGAAGCAGGCTCCCCGCTGAGCAGAGAGCCTGATGTGGGGCTCAATCCCGGGACCCTGAGATCATGACCTGAGCTGAAGGCAGAGGCTTAACCCAGCCACTGAGCCACCCAGGAGCCCCTGTTCTCCACCTTTCTAAGTGACATCGCCAGTCACCCAGCCAGCCTTCTCGAATGCCCATCCACTCTGCACCCGAGAACCCCTGCCCGTCCCCTCAGCGGATGGCATCTGCTCAATGCCCCCTGACTCTCCTCTTCTCCATCCCCATTGCCACCACCCAGGTCCAGGTGTCTCTCCTTGTCCTGGGATGGCTTCAGTGGCCTCTCGACCTGCTCTTCCTGCCACGGTCACTCCGTGCTCCAGCCAGAGCGCTGCTTTCCCACAACAGAAGTCCGCTCACGTCATATCTCTGCTCTTCTTCGGGAATCTTCTCATCAACTCCAGAAAACCTTCGCTCCTTATCTGTCATCCTCTGCTCTCTCTGCACGTCTCCCCTCTCCCCCTCCTCTTCCTCCCTTCTTTCCCCTCCCTCCTCTCTCCCCCTCTCCCTCCTTCTCCCTTCCCTCCAGCACTGACGTAAACGTCTTCAGTTCCGCTCCACAAACAGATCCGTTTAGTTCCCTTCCATGGCAGGCTCCGCCACACATACCTCGGAGAGATCAGATGAACAACTCCTGACCCCACAGAGCTTACCCTCCATCAGGGCCCAGCAGACAGGAAACAAGCATAATAAGGAAATCAGATAAATGCGATGGAACCTAAAGTTATTCAGTGCTCTAAATCCAGGGTCTGTAGTACCCTGCATCCGAGCCAGAAGCAGGGACCTCCCCCCAGGCCCACCTCCTCCCCAAGCCGCATGCTTCCCCTACCCTCGGCTTTTCTGCTTCCGTTTCTTTGGCGCCAAGCTGCTGGCCATTCTGAGCGCACGCCGTGTTCATCTTCCCTCTGCATCTTTGCACACTGTCTGCTGTGCGTGGGATGCTCTCTCCAGACCTCTCTGGCCTTTCCATTTGCCTTCCATTCAGGAACAGCTTAGGCGTTACCTTGCTCTGGACCCTTATAGCCCCTTCTTGCTGGGTGGGTTCTCTCTTTCTGATTCCACCCCTGGTTCCCTGTTCCTTCTCTGGTCTTGGCTGTCAGCCCTTCTGGACTGTGGGCCCCCTGAGGCTGGGCCGAGCTCTGTAGCTTTCTCTCTGAGAGTGTCTAGGAGGCCAGCCCCTCCCACCCTCTGGCCTCCGTTTTCTCATGTGGAGAACCATCCCCACTATAGGTTCAGAACTTTTTCATTACCCCAAGCCATACCCACCCAAGGGTTGCCCAGGGGTGGTGAGCTGGTTGCTCTGGGATCCAGCAAAATCCGAGTGAATGTACTTGGACCTGAATACTGTCGACTCCTTGTGTTCGGACTGATGGTGACACGAGATACCGTGGAAACGGTGAGCGGCCTGTAAGAAACAGTCGGTAGATGGTGGCCACGGTGGGTCAGGCGCGGCACCGACGGGCTGTGGGCCAGGCTCATCGACGCCACAAGGGAGGTAGGTGGCAGTTGCTTTTCCTGTCTCACGGTGGAGGAAACTGGGGCTTAACACTGTTGAGTCAGTTTCTCAAGGCCACAGAGCTGCTATGTAGGAGAACAGAGGTTCGAACTCAGAGATGTCTCATCCCCAAATCTGCGTGCCTTCCACCACCGCACCAGCTTCCTTCCCGTGGTCCCGCCCCAGGGGGCAGGGGGAGGGTCTGTGCTCTGGCAAAGCAACTAGAATCATCCTGACAGAGGGGAAGGGCTTGGTGGCCCCCTGTGGAGGAGGCTGGTGGCAGAGCCCACTCCTGCTGGAGGTAGTGCAGGGTCGGGGTGACTGATGACCACAGGGCTGCGTGGGGAACTTGGCAAACTCAGGGAAACAGAATTATGTGGGTGGCAGTGGACTCTTTCCAAGACCTCAGGAGTGTCTTCTTTCCCCTTGGGCCAGTTCCTCAGGTCACTGTGAGGTCCAAGGGCTCCTTAAGGGAGCCCTTCATCCCAAGGGGGGCCTGCAAGGCTAAAGGAACCTGCTTGCTTGGTTTATTTATTTATCTTTTTTTAAATTGTATTAAAAATCCACATAACATAAAATTTAGCATGCAGTCATGTTAAACTGTTCGGTGGCATTGAGTACCGTGACGACGTTACACAACCACCATCTATTTCTGGAACTTCTTCATCACCCTAAAGGAAACCCCGGACCCGGCAGCCATCTCTCTCCTCCCTCTCCCCTGCCCAGCCCCTGGCAAGCACTGCCATCCTTGCTGCCAATCTGCTTTGCCTGTTCTGGTCATGTCCTGTACTTGGAGCCTTGCAGCATGTGGCGGTCTTCTGTGTCCGGCCTCCTGGGCTGGGGGTGTGGCGGGGGAGGGGTTTGGAAGTGGGGGGTGGGCCAGGGAAGCCCCGAGCTGTGTGGACACAGGTTCTGTTCCCAGGTGTGGATGGACAGGGGTACCGTTTTGTCCGAATCAGCTGGATTCCTGAGTCCTGGAAGGCACATAGCAAGCCTTGAGACCCTGAGGAGTCCTAGCCCAGTCGCGCCCCACCCCCCAAAATCGTGCATTTGTTTCCTGCCTGCACATTGTCAGAGTTGGGGCAGCAAAGGATTCCTTTGTTTCAGACGCCTCTGGCACCTTCCTCCTACGCCCACATTCGCACCACCCTCCCACCTCCCCAGCTCCCTCCGTGCCCCTCACTCAGCCACATTTTCTCTCCCGAACATTCCTTCCTTCCTCGACTCTGTCATTCATTCATGCGTCCGCTTACTCATACCTTCAGCGAACGTCTTCTGAGCTCCGCCAGCTACGAGGGGCTGGGCTGGGCGCCGTTGCTGCGGGGATGAATTTACCATGAGTCTAGTTGCGTGGAGACAGATATTTAAATAGACACTCAAAATACCTGCTGGCGAGATCCACAGTAGCGGCGTGGACAGTGTGTTCCGGGAGCACCGTGGGGGTGGAGTGGGGGGGGGGAGGACAGAAGAGGCGGCAGCCGCTCGGTGTGTAGTGGGTGAGCTGGCGTTGGAACTGGAGTCCCGCTAGGTCCATTTTACAGAAGAAAAGATGGAGGTGCGGGGAGACTCAGTGGCAGGGCCAGTGTGTGGGAGAGCGGGAGGCCATGCCCAGGGGAGTCCTTTCTCACGTGGCACATGGGCGTGGGCACCATCTGGGTGGTGACCACTGCCCGCCTGGTTCCTGGGTGGCACTGGCTCTGTCCCGGGAGTGGAGAGGTTCACCCCAGGGAGGCCCCTCTTCCTTTGCTCCCCCGTAGTACATTCTGACTCCCAGCGTCCCCCTTCTCCCCAGAGCGCTTTGTCGGATGAGGTGAGGGGGCTCACGGGCTGTGACATGTGGCTGTCTCATCAGCTGGGGAGGCCAGACGGAAGCACACGGAGGTGGGGGTGACAGATAGCAGACCCCATCCGGCCTCACTCCCCATTCTCCCCTGCAAGCCAGAGTCCCCTGTGGGGTAGATCTGTAGGTTGCAACCTCTGCTCTGCCAAATGCTGGGGGACTGTGGGCACGTGACTGAACGTCTCTGGTGTGGCTCCTCAGAGCTCAGTCCGGGGACCCGCAGCTTCGCGGCTTCGGTGGCACCCGTGAGCTTGCTGGCAATCCTGCAGCCGCCACATCCTGAATTTTAATCTGGGGTGGAGCAAGATCCCCCCCCCCCCCGTGATCCCTGGGCTCCTTAAAATCAACGGGCACCTCTCTCTAAGCCTCAGCTTCCCCACCCTGTAAAATGGGAACAGAGGTGCTTTCCCCTGGCAGGTTAGCGAGCACATGAGACACATGCGGGACACTCTCTGCTCAGCTGGTGGCCTGTCCCGGTTTGTCCAGGACGGAGGGGCTCTGAGGACGCCGGACTTGGAGTTCACCCCTGGGGACGCAGCCTGTGCCTGGCACCCGGTCCGCACTCCTGCGGTTAGGACACTTGGGAACCATGCGGGGCAGAGCCACGGGAGAACCGTCCGTAGCTGCACTCGTGCTGAGCCGGCGGGTTGCATGTTTTGGGTGTCCTTGTCGCCAGCGTGGGTGATTCTGTCGTGAGGACAGCACAGCCCCCGGAATCCCAGCTCTCTTGAATCAAGCTCTCAGTGGGAGCCAGCGGCACTCGCATTGTCTCCATCACAACACCCTCCTTTGAGGAGGGACTAGATCCCCTTCATGGTACACATGGGAAAATGGAACCTTACAGGGACCGCCTCTTTTGCCTAAGCCCAGACATCAGTGAGAGGAGGGGCCAAGACGGGACCTTCTGTCTGAGTGACACAGGCATCTGTGCCTTCAATCACAGCAACATACAGACTCCCCAAGGGAGACGCCGTTCCCTGCCGAGGCTCAACTCTCAGAGCTGTTTGTTGACATTTCCTAGAGAACAGGGTCATTTTGGAGAGGACATTGCTGCTCTAATGTTGACTGCCAGGGCCTGCCCCCGACAAGGGTTATGGGAAACCCTGCAATTCTCCCTTTTCCAAAAATAAAGCTGCCTCCTTCAGTCTAGCAGTGCCCCCCCACCCCGTGTGTGTGTGTGTGTGTGTGTGTGTGTGTGTGACAGCTAGAGACAAAAACTTAATGAACAGGACCTGTTTGCATTTTCTCCTCTCTGGAACAGCTTAATGACAAGTGATTATTATTGGCGGCTACTTGTCATGTCTTTCGTCCGGGTCACAGCAGTGGTGGCTGTCAGACTCCTAGAGAGGAAACCAATCTTGGTGGCATATTAAAGAAAAACAAAACAAAAAGGGAGGTTGAAGAGCTTATGCACAGAAGACAGAGCTGTGTGGAGAGAGGCAGCAGCACCTGGGGAAGAAGCATGGACAAGAAAAAGGACGGGAATGGAAATACGCTACCCCATCGTTTGAGTTTTTCCAATCTAAGCTCAGAAGATGAGAGAAGAATGAGCCCTGTTATTCTCTACTTTCTTCCTTAGCTAAAGTGGTGTCAGGAATCTTTGGTTGCCAGGGACAGAAAAGCTGATTCAAATTGGCTTAAGCAAAATGAGATTAACTGGGACATGCAGTGACAAGGAGGGAAAGATAGCTTCAGGTGTGGCTTGAACAAGGTGCTCAACAAGGGTATCAGGTCTTGGTAACTCTTTATCTTTCAGCTTTGCCTTTATCTCTTATGGTTTCCTCTTCAGGATGGTGTATGTTGGCGTGAGGCTGCCAGAAATCCTTGCGAAACCTCCTTCCAGAATTCAAGTTTAGCAATAAGAGAAACTGTCTTTTCCTAGTCACTTCTCCCCAAAACTCTGAGAATCACTCTGCCGTTAGGATACATTCCTGTATCCTGTTAGGATACATTCCTATCCCTGAACTCATTGCTGACACTGTGGGGATTGGATGAGCCAACAGGCTTGGCTGACAGAAGGGAAAGGATGGCTCATGGAAATTCACTATTACCAAGAAAGAAAGAAAGGATGTTCAGTGGTTAGAATAACAAATGCCCATGATGTATCTCACAGAGGCTTATGCTTCTCTAAGAAAAGAAATGTGTGGGGGGGGGGAAATGGCTCTGGTGCATAGAATAAGGCCAGTAGACAGTCACAGTTAGGACTGGCAGGAAAAAAAAAAAAAAAAAAGATCCCCAGGATTTGGGTTTATCAGCAGCTCAGAGACCTGATTCTGTGATCTCTGATCAGGTAGAATTTCCCTCTGGCTTTCTATGTGAGAATGGCTGGACCCAGCCTCAGACAATCCATCATCACTAACGACCCTGTTAGAAGCCTTGAGTTAGACAATCACCTGCGGGTTGACGGAGCACGGGGTGAAGCCAGCTTGGGGCTTTGCTGTGTCCTTGCATAGAAATAAGAGCATCTATCTCAGCAGGTGTCTCTTCTTGGTCAGCCTGCTAACGATGGAGGGAGCAGGGCTGGGTCCAAGAGTGGCAATCATCGTGTGGTTTTGATCAATGCGGAGTGTTGGGCTGTCATCAACTCTGTGCTTCCGGACTCAAGGAATACATCTCTGTGTGCATTTGTGTACTCTCTTTTCCAGCATTGTGTTACTTGCCAGAAGGAGAGCTTGGGTCTGGGTGATGGACTGGGAAACTAGGTCTGGAACGCCCAGGCCGATGGGGGAGTTCTAGGTGCACTGTTTGACGTTCATATACCAGTTGATTGAATGATAGCACAAACATTCAGGTGCCTTGCTGCACCTTCAATGTAGGCTCCTGTCTTGGGATGGATCAGAATTCCAAAGGGAAGAATAAAGCTTGCTCATGTAAAACCCTAACATCCCCAGAGTTCCAGGCCCTCTCCCAGCTTCCCTGCGGGAAGTGCATTTAGTAGATGAATTGTTTGGAATAAGGTTGACTTAGGAATTAAATCAGACCCCTTACCGTGACTGTCAGGACACCTCCGCTATGTGATACGGCCTCTGCTTCCTGTCCTAACTCCTCTCTCATCCTCCCTCGGTCATTAAACCTGAGATGTTTTGATCTCCTTCTGTTCCCCGAACTTGCCGAGCCCCTTCCTACCACATGCTGCTCCTTTCTCTCCGATGGCTCTCCTTTATGCCGCCCCACCCCTCCGCTTTGCCTGGCTGATTTCTTCATATTCTTTTGATCAGCCCCAGTGTCACAGACCAGCTGCTCTAAAACAGTGTTCCTCTCCACACCGCTCCGAACTGTTACGTCATCTGAGCTCCTTGAACTTATTCTGTGTGTTGAGTTCATTCTTTCTTGTCTATCTGCTCTCTTAAGAATGCAAACTTCATAAGCATGGGGACCTTCGCTTTTGGTAGCCTCTTTCCCTAGATTCACTCCCCTGGAACCATGCCCAGCACATCACCGGCGTTTGCTAAATTCCTTGAGTGGTTGAAAAGCAATCAATAGAAGAATGTTTCTCGAGCAGTAGATCTGGCCGGTCTGCTTAGAGACATCAAGCATTAGTCTGTCTTTCCACCCACAGGTATCCTTGCAGACTCAGAATGATGCCCCCAGTTTGATCCCCAAAGCAGTGGCCTGATGCCGGCAAGGTGCTGAGGGGGGACTCCAAAGGACGTTGTGCCCTGCCCTCAAGAATTCTAGTCTGAACAGCAGGCAAGAGGCGTGCCTCTCAGTAACTGGGCAGCTGCACCCAAGTCAGGGCTGAGGAGTAAGAAGTAAAGGCAGAGGTGCTGGGAATTCAGAAGTGGGAGAACTAACGAGTCCACGATGGATGCGGGAGCTGGGGCTTGATGGTCAAGGCTACCGTCTTCACCACTGTCATGGCCAGCTCAGGTTGACCGAGCTCTTGCCCCATGCCAAGGGCTTTCTGGGCCCCATCTCTCAAAGTATGCGCAGCAGCCCTCCAAGGTGTGATGCCTCCTCTTGTCATTTCCATTTTTCAGACGGGGAAACAGAGGCTTAGGTCAAATAATTTCTTTGAGGGAGGAAGCAGATCCTGCTGAGGCTGCCAGCAAAGCCGTGTTCCTCTTACACAGCCCCCGCTGCTTGTGGTTTCTCTGTGTAGAAAATGGTTCATGCTCGATGGCATCGTGCTACATTAAGGTAGCGCTGAATTAGGGGTGAGAGACCCCGTGTCTGTCCCTGTGGTACCCACTGATTTAGGTGAAATTTGGAGCGAGTCATTCTAGATTTTGGAGCCTTTGTTTCCTCACCTTGATAGAGCAGTTGGACTTGGCAGTACAGACTCTTCCTAAACATGAGCATGTTCTGGAGAACATATGTATTCTAGAACTCTTCAACAAAGACTCTGGTTCAGTGGGGGTGGCCTGGAGCCTGGAAATCTGAGGGTATGAGAAATCCCCCCAGGGGAGCACAGCTACAGGGCTGGATACTGGATACTGAAGACTTAGATTCATGTTTTTGACCCTGGCTGTGTATTACATTCACCCAGGGAATTTTTTAAAAGGTCCTGGACCCTATCCCAGACCCAGTCACTTGGCATCTTTAGGTGTGGGGCTGGTGGGAAAGGAACAGCTTTAAAATTTAAAGACTGCTAGCTTTTGAGATATGCCTAGTGTGCCTGAGAACCCAAATAATTAATTTTATTTACTGCTTTTAAATGAAGTTTATGTAGTCCTGTGCAGCCAGTAGGTGTTACATTGGAGTCCCAAGCTAGGATAAGGTTGAAGGCTTGGTCGTTCTAAGAGGCTCCGTTCCTTGCTCCATCCCCAACCACAGAGCTTCTCTTAGAAATTATTTTACATGATCTCCATCTCTTGCGGCCTAGTCTGAGAGCCGAGTGCTCAGACTCTGAGTTAAAACTGGAGGGCCTCTCCTGGTCTCCAACTCAGAGCATGGAAGCCACCCTCGTTTTTTGGGAACCCACCAGTCACCAGATACTTAAGGTTAAACTTCTCATTTTTTTTCTTTTTTCAAAAAATATTTTTAAATCCAAAAACTAATGATGTACTATACATTGGCTAATTGAATTTAAATAAACTTCTCATTTGTAGAGAGATGAGAGAGCAGAGAAAGGTGCTGCTAGTTATTTTAGAAGAATGATGGTGGACTGGGTCACAGGAGAAGCAAAATGGGGGGGACAGAATGTAAATCATGAAATAGTCCAATGAATGGGGGTTGCTTAGAGTAGAATTCTGTGTTTGTGGGTGAGGGAGCTGATGTGCTTTTGGGAAATGATGGACGTAATGGGAAATGATGGGGTAAAATATGAAGCCTTCCTTTGGTTTTCTTCCCAAGCACGTTACTTGGCTTCATTAACTCACTCAGCAGTTTGCCTGATCACATGCTTGTTGGAGTCCCTGACCCCTCTCAGGTGCTGAGATGGACTCTTGAGTCCCAAACACTTGAGTCCAGATTGTGATGGGGCTGGTGTGTGTTTTTACTTTATCCTGAAGGTTGTCAGAGCTGCTGAAAAAAAAATTTAAGAAGGAGGACATCATGCTCCAGTTTGAACTTTAAAAAAAGTAACTGGAGCAGCAGTGTGGAAGGTGGGTGGGAGAGGGACAAGACTTGGGCAGGGACTCTGTACAGGAGGTTCTCGCTCTTGTTTGACAGAGAACTTCCAAGGGTCTGGAACATGGGCAGGTACAATAGGGAAAGGAAAAAGAAATAATCCTCTGGGATGTTGAAGAAATAATGGGTGCCCCTAAGCTGGAGTGGTGGGTAAGCATAGTAGTGAATATGGGAAGAGATCCCTCCTATCCCGAAAGGAGAAAAATGAGTGATAGAACATAAATCATAGAACACTCCAATAAATGGAGGTTTCCTGGAGTGAAATTTTGTGGACGATGGAGCTGATGGGTATTTGGGTACAATTTCCCCTCTTAGCCTCAGTCTTCTGCATCAACTGATTGCCAGTTGATGTGAGATTACAGACGTTGGTTTTCTATTTCTGGGCATTTTTTTTTTCTAGTTGGGTGCCTCAGGAATGATTGAGTGGTGGTTATTAAACACACACACACACACACACACACACACACTTCTGTTTCCTGTTCTGCACACCTTGTTATCAGCATTTTCCAGGAGCTTTGCTTCCAGTTTCTGGATTCAGATTGCCTGATCTTGAATCCTGCCATGTACCAGCTGTGTGTGTTTAGGCAAGTTACCTTCCCTGAGGCAGGGTTTTGAAATCTCTAGTACAGGGATGATGATAAGACATCTTGCTACATGCTACATCGTACTGCATATTGCATATGCCCAGTAAATGTTAGGTGTGGTGAGGACCATGGTGATGGTAATTCTGATGAGGAGGAAAGGGAGATGGATAGATGGAGGTGTTGATGGATGATGATGGTGGACAACAATGATGATGACAGTGGTGGATGATGAGGAAGAGGAGGAGGAGGAAGATGGATATGATAGTAGATAATGATGTGGTGGATAATGATATGATGATGATGATGGTAGTGATGGTGGGTGATGATGATGGTACATCAGATGAGTGAAGGTAGGTAATCGTGGTGGTGGATGATGATGGTGATGGATGATGGAGATGGTGGATGATAGTGAATAATGATGATGGTGGTGGTGATGATGGTGATGGTAGATGATGAATAATGGCAGATGATGATTGGGGTGGATAATGGTGATGATTATAGTAATGGTGGATGATGATGGTGAATGATGATGATGGTAGATGGTGGTGGTGGTGGTGAATGATAATGGTGGTGGATGATAGTGATGGTACCTGGTGTTGGTGGATGGTGATGACGGTGATGGTAGAAGATGATGGTTGTGGATGATTATGGTGGTAAATGATATGATGGATGATGACGATGGTGGTGATGGAGGAGGAGAAGGAGAATGACTGATGATAGAATAGAGATCCTTTAGTGGCACAGAGTTAGCTTGTGAGAATACTATTCTTCTAGATTCTCACGCTTATCAAATTTGGTGCCTTTAGTTTTCCTCTCATCCATGGAAGCAGAAACAAAATATATTTAAAAGCTCAGTTAATACGCAGTAAGAGTGGCAGAAACACCCCAGGGTTCACCAGGACAATCCTCCTATGGGAGAAAGAAAATTCCCAAGGAGTCCCTCTCAGTTTTTGCTGGGTCACCTGCATCATTATCTTTCTCTCTCTCTGTCTTTTTTTTTTTTTTTTTGGTGCCCACCCTGGCAGGCAGAAGGAATATAAGCTATGGAAATGAGTGCAGGGTTGACCATTGCGAGCAGTTCTCTCAGTGCTTCCTATGGATGAGCTTCCTTCTCCTTTATCTCCTCACCAATATTGAGCCCCTGCTGTCTGTCAGACATTGAGCTAGGCTCTGACAATACTAACTTGAATAATACTCATGCTGCCGTTGAGAGGAGACCGAGAAAAATGAACAAATCAGCCCTGGAGGTCAGATACTCAGCTCACAGAAATTCAGTTTCACTTGTGCTGGCATGGGGCACAAGCACTGGGATTTTTTTTTTTTTTAACAACCCTCAAGTGATTCCCCTGTGCAGCCAGGAACAAGAGCCACTGGTGTGCATGACAGAACATGGATGATGTTGCATCTTGTACCAAAGCTGTTGTTAGCATGGGGCCACGTGGGTTTTAGGGAAATCACTTAACCTCTCTTCCTGTGACTTTATGAGAAATGTCATCCATGAGGGTTCTAATCACTGGCAATACCTCATCCCTTGAGTAGTTAGACTCAAAGAGCTAATGGGTATGAGTTTTCTTTATAGCCTTTGTGAACAGGTAAGTGAAATGAAAGTTGGTATTAGACTCTGTTAAACATCATGCCTTGATACCCACGGAGTCAGGTCTCACCCTGAATGCTCAGCAAGCTCTGGAACATTCTAGAACATGAGATCAGGAACTCTCATCTAATGAGACCTCGGTTTAGGGTGGGACTGAAACACAGAGTGGAGAGCAGACACCCAGAATCCCACACCCCCTGCCTCCCTCGCTCTGTGTTTAAAACAGTTTGTTCTGTCTTCAGCGGAGCAGTGAGCCTGGGGAGAGAACTGCTCTTGCTGCAGAACCAAAGTGGGTGTCTGAAATCTGTTCCTCTCCCCCGGCTGCACACTGCTGAGGAAGCAGGTGCCAGAGGTGGTCAGAGACTGCTCTGTAGAATCTGAAAAGGACAGGCTGAGGGATGGCAGGAGGTGGTGAGTGCAGGAGAAACAGCCTTTGCCACTCAGGTAGGAAGCGGGAAGAATGTTCAGGGCCTTGAAAAGAGGGCCATGTGGCATATCAGATGCCAGGCCCTGGGAGTGTGGCCAGATTCCTCTGTCACCTCCTGCCAGTCCGTAAAAATACCTTCGAAAAATCCGGGGCTAAACGTGAGCCTCTTCAGTGTCTCGCTGTGCAGTTCTGTTTTGCAAATACCTTCTCCTTCCCATCCCTCCATAAGGTATACAGAGCCTTGGGTCTGGAATGGGTGTTGAAGTTTCAGATGCCAGTGGAAATGATGGTGGTTCAGGGTAACTGCGGGAGGTCCATGAAGGACGTGAGCGATGGTTTCTCTCCAAAGCATGATTCATCAGTGTGAGGAAAGATAGTCCCTTCTCTTCATGTGGCCTCCTTGGGCTCAGAGTGAGTGGGCTGATTTGCGGAGGGTGAGTGGGGGGGGGGGGGGGCAGGCAGTGTGATGCTGGCATGTCAGTAGATCTGGACATACCAGTTTCTGAACTGGGATCAGGATCCTCTTAGGTTTCTGGCTCTGTCCATGTTGTCTAGAGGACCGAGGATGTGGAGAGGCATCTCTAGACTATGGGGAGATGATAGATGAGCCTGCCATCCCAGTTCAGCCCTTCTTCCTGGCAGCCCCTGGCCACCGCCCACCCTGAGATGATGCTTATTATGCCCACTTTATAGGCAAAGAAACTCAGATGCAGAAAGTTTCAGAATTCACCCACGGTCATGTGGTTAGTTTACGCCGAGCCACAACTTGAACTCAAGTCCAGTAGACCCCAGAGCCCACGCTGTTTCAATTATAAAGTGACTGGTGTGCATAAAGGGGTAGGCTGGGGAGTCTCTTCTTAATGTGATTGTCTAGGGGAGCCATGATGACATATGACCACCATAGAGGAGGGGAGTGGCATGGTTAAAGCAGTGTCCAACCAGGAACTTCCATCAGGCAGTCATGACCCAGGTGAATTGTTGGGATGCTCGAGCCCAGAGTGGGAATTACACCTGACCCATGGGGAAAGTAACAGTGACACTGACTTGTTGAGGACTTGATACGTGATGGGTACCGCCCTGGATGCTTTTCTACAAGGAGGTCATTGAATCCTTTCTGCTCAGTGAGGAAGTGTGATCGTCACCAGCAGGGTCGTGCAGGGCTGAAAACCTTGGAATCCCAAAGGCAAGCCAACCTGATTTCCCTGCCCGTATGACCCTGGAGGAGTCACTCTGGCTCTGAATCTGTTTCTTCGTTTGTATGACGGGGATCATGCTAGGATCTGTTGAGGAAGGTGGTTGGAGGTAGGATTAAATGAGCTACTACACTGAAAGCGTTGAGCCACATAACTCTCATAGACACATTAACTAGTATAATCATTGACATTACCATACCCATTGTACAGATGTGGAAACAGAGTCTGGGAAAGGTGAAGTGAATTTTTCCCTCCAAGGCCACCCAGTTAGGATCGGTACCCAGACAGCATGACCCCAGAAGTTACTCTGTTGTCCATCTTGGGGAGAAGATACTAATGGGGACTAGAAGAGAGTTAGAGGAGAGATTCAGCCTGGACTAATGCACTGCAAGACCGGGGCGGGGGGGAGGGGGGTGGGAATGGCACAGGCAAGGAGCTTGCACATGTTTTTACACAGACGGCTGTGACAAACAAGCTTGTGGCTAATGAACTGCCATCCCTATAATTATCTTTCTCCTTCACGAAGTTCACAGTGCAGCCGTGCCCTCCTCCCCACATGGGGAGTTAGGTAACGCTGCACTTACAGAGCTTACGGCTCTGCTCTGTGCACAAAGCTGCTGGTGGATACAGTAACGTCTGGCTCATAGCACGAGGAGCAGGGGCGTGGGAGCATCCCAGACACCCCCCCTCCCGACATCTAGCATGCTCGATCTCCACCTCTCCGCTAATTCCGATTATCCCTAGCAAGTGTGTACATATGGATCATCTCAGAGATCCTTTTTATTGAGTTCCGACCATGCCCTGCTTAGCATCTGGCCTCCTGAGATCTTTCTCCGTGGCTCGTGTGCTCAGTGCAAGAAGATGCTGATCCCGTTGCCTTTTGCAGTTCCAATGTGACTCTGGTCAGCAGCTTCCTTGGAGCCATCTTTGCTCCATGGGAATTATTACATTTCCTTGGTAATTAAGTTTGGAGCTTCTCAGTCCCATCCCAAGAAGCACCCGGCAGTGTGTCCTGTTGGTGGATGTAATTGCCTTGAGACTTGACTTCTCTGCCTTCCTCTCTTGCTGGGTTCTTTAGGTTATCGTTGTTTTTGGTATTGAACACGGTTCTATGGGCAGCTTTTGAGGCTTGGAGGACTTTTGTATTCCTTTCCTGATCAGAAAAGGTCACTCTCTGTATATTTCAGAGATTGGGCGGAGGACTGGTAGGTTGGTGATGTTGAAAGATTTTATTTTTTTGGACATGACATTCAAGAGCCATAAACCAAATTCTTCTGTTTTGCTTTGTGTTTAAACCAAGGACATTCCTCTTAGACTTCATTCACACATTCATTTACTCACACGTTCCCTCATCCTGCATTTCCTGATGTGTTATGTGCCAAGCCTTCTGCCAGGTTCTGGGGACAGAGAGATGAGGACAGCAAGATCTCTCCCCTTGAGCCATTCATGGTCTTGTTGAGGCATGATTTAAAATGATTAATCAATCCAAGAATATTGGATTTCTCCAAAAGCTACTATAGGGAAAAAAGATAATTATCCAAAGTCTTTAAATCTGTTACCCACTTTAATTGATTTAATTAGGTAAAATTCATAAAGCTGTATTGTTGGAAGGAGCCCAGAGGCATTTATTCCTGCTTTTTGTTTTTGTTTTTGTTTTTTTTCCCCTCTCTGCCTTCAAGCCAAGCTGTACTTGAATTATCCCCCAAACCCATGCATTTCAGAAAATGGAAGTATTTTGAAGAACTGTGGCTTTTGGCCCATTCAGATAAAACTTTCTATTCATTAAACACCCCAGGGAAAACTTGGCAGACTTCTTGAAAGGGTTGACATGCACGGCTACAAAGTATTGTTTTGAAAGACAAATGGAATCGTCCACCGTCCACTCTTAATACACACACACACACACACACACACACACACATGGAACCCCCGTATTCCTACTATTGAGGTGAATGCATATCCTGTAACTTGGATTCTAGACTATGGGAATGCAATCCCATAGCTCAGAATGCAAAACGAAAGCACGGCTGCACTATAGTAAGGACCCCTTGAGAGAATTCTTTTAGTTCCCAGGGACAGGAAACCATATCTTAGCACTTGTCACGTTGTGTTTTGTTCTAACACACAGGTACACCTTCCATTTAGCTGGCTTTTTGTGCACCTTGCCCATCAGTCAGCAGCCTGGTCTAAGCACCTGCTATCTGCAGATCTTCAGTGATCCCAAGAAAGTAGTGGCTGTGTTCTGGAAAGGGGGCTGGTCACGGAACCAGAGCCCGAGGTCGTTTCGAGCCTCATTACCATCCCCACCCCTGCCAACACCACCACCTCCACAGAATCATCATGGCGACTTTAGGAGTTACGGGGTGTGAAGGTAGTTTGCAAGTTGTCCAACTGTATGCACTGCCTGCCTTTTCTAAATGGAAGTTTGTTCTCATGATCAGATTGTGACTTAGGGAAGTGTTAGAACTATCAGAGGCCCTTGAACCCAACACAAGTTGCCATGTGCCTTTCCAGAGTCAGAACATTGGGCGGCTCCCCCTTATGCTTGAATAAGGTCTGAGGCCGCACATGGTGGGGTTCCTGCCAAGCTCTCCTCATCCTCTCATCCCCTACTTCACAAGCAATAATGCGTTTACCTCTGGCTTCTAGAATACTCGAGATGTATCTGTAGGGCCTCTGAGCATCACGTCCCCCCGTTTCCCTTCTTCCTCACCCGGATACCCCCTCGGTATCCCCTTATGCTTCTCTCAGCCTCTAGTCCCAGGAAATTGCTCTTCCCCAAATTCCCACCAGATCTGCGAAGGTAGAGACCACGTCTGTGTCTGTCTTCCATATCATTTCCCCATGTTCTAAAATGGTATTGCTGCATAGTTAGAGGGTCAACAAGTACTTGTTGATCCAGAGAGACATTTAGGTAGAATGTCCAGCAAGCATTTATTATACTTTATAGTACACAGGGGTCTAGAATCCAAGTGACAAATCCCACTTGGACTGGCTCAAGCAACCACGGCTTATGTTGGCTTCTGACCAACAGGTCCGGAGTCAGTGGCTTCAGGCGTGGCAGACTCCAGGTGCTCCAAGTGCATCATCAGGACTGTGTCTCAGTGTCCTGATGTTGTCTCTTCTGGCTTCATTTTCCAGTTCTCAGCCTGGGACCAGATAGAGTTCCTTGTGTTGAAACCACAGGGGCCCCAGAGGGTAGAGGCAATGGGATTAGCCAGAAGCAAAAACAACAGACATCATTCATGTGCCACGCTGCGGGCTCCCGGTTCAGGGTCTCTCTCCTCTCTTTCCAGTGTCTGTTCCAGAGTGTGGCCTATAGTAGGTACTCAGGGATGTTCACGAACAAATAGGTGTGTGATGTTTTTGCCCTCCCTTCTAAAAAGGCGTTTTTTAAGCCTATAAAGACAGATGGTTGTATATAAACCACCTTTTGCCTCATCCTCTGTTTTGCTTTTTTTTTTTTTTATACCTGTTGGCAGGATCCAACGTCAACCTTCTTCCAGTTTGGAGCATCCATCCAGCAACAAGCCACGGTCATGCTGAAGATCATGCAGGATTACGACTGGCACGTCTTCTCCCTGGTGACCACCATCTTCCCTGGGTACAGGGACTTCATCAGCTTCATCAAGACCACCGTGGACAACAGCTTTGTGGGCTGGGACATGCAGAACGTGATCACCTTGGACACTTCCTTTGAGGACGCCAAGACGCAGGTCCAGCTGAAGAAGATCCACTCTTCCGTCATCCTGCTCTACTGTTCCAAAGACGAGGCTGTCCTCATCCTGAGTGAGGCCCGCTCCCTGGGCCTCACCGGATATGATTTCTTCTGGATCGTCCCCAGCTTGGTTTCTGGGAACACAGAGCTCATCCCGAAGGAGTTCCCGTCAGGCCTCATTTCGGTCTCCTACGACGACTGGGACTACAGCCTGGAGGCGCGGGTGAGGGACGGCCTGGGCATCCTCACCACGGCCGCGTACTCCATGTTGGAGAAGTTCTCCTACATCCCCGAGGCCAAGGCCAGCTGCTACGGGCAGACGGAGAAGCCGGAGGCCCCGCCGCACACTCTGCACCAGTAAGCGGGCCATCTTTGCTTGTCTCCTGAAATGGGACCGGAGTTTTGTTTGTTTCTGTGCCTGTTTGTTTGTTTGAAAACTCAGAGCAGTACATACACATACTCCCTGCTGAAAACGTGCCCTGCAAAGAGTGAATGCCGCGTGTGTGCTTATGGGATTCTCTCCGATTGGCTCTCCTCTCCTCTCTTCCCCCCGACTCCTCTTCTGTTTATAACTTACATCCTACTTTGTTTTCTGCAACTTTATTTTTTTTTAACTCAATAATATACCTTGGAAACCGAGACCCGTGTCTGTACCCATCTGTGTATCTCTCTGTCTCTCCATATTCTGTCTGTAGCTACAGCTCAAGTGTGCCTGTGTGTATGCATACATAGAGATGGATTTTTTTTTAAAGATTTTATTTATTTGACAGAGGGAAAGAGATCACAAGTAGGCAGAGAGGCAGGCAGAGAGAGAGGGGGGAAGCAGGCTCCCCACCGAGCAGAGAGCCCGATGCGGGGCTCGATCCCAGGACCCTGAGATCATGACCTGAGCCGAAGGCAGAGGCTTTAACCCACTGAGCCACCCAGGCGCCCCTGGAATTGGATTTTATATGCACATACATAAACATGCATGGATGGATGTACATAGATGTACATGTGTGTACGTGCATATGCACAGACATGCACACATGAAGGTATGTAGATAATAAGTACGTGTAGATGTGGGTGGGTGGGTGGGTGTGTTCTTTGCAACCTTCACATTGCATTTCTCAATAGGGAGATACCGTGATTTATTTACCCAGTCTCCATAATGATAGAAAATCTAGGTTGTCTCAGATTTTGTTCCCCATGAGAAACGAAGCTGCAGTGATGGTCATCCCATAGGTCTCCAGGCTGGGTTCTAGGCAGCTCAAGTTGGGGGGTCACAGAACACATGCATGTAAACATTGAAGTACTTGTTGGCAGACTGTCCTGCAAAGGAACTTTCCCGATCTGTATTCACACAAGTCACTCGACTTCCCACATCCTCACCAGCGTGTTACACTTTGGGAAAACTGCCCACGCTGGGGCTTCCATCCTCTGTTGGACTGTGTTCTCAGCGTCTTGCCTTCTTCTGTCCTGTCTTTGTGGGTCATTGGAAATCTTGGCAAATAACACTTCGAAGGCGGCATTATATTCCATCCTATGGACGTATCCTAATGTAGTTAACTCTGCCCGTCTTGGTGGGCATTTCAGTTTTATGTTGCTGAGAAGCGTCATTGGTCTTCATGGCCCAGCATTATGGCACAGCTGTTGACAATTAGACTGATCTCTCCTGCACCCCACTTTGCATGCTTTTGCCTGATGTTCGGTGATTGAATGCACGTGCCTTTGTTTCCTCAGATGACAAGAAGCATGGCTCTGCGATGAAGGCACGGGGCTCTGGGGGTAGATTTGTCAGGGTTCGAATCTTGTCCACTTCCTGTATGCCTTGGCCCGTCACTTTGCCTTTCTAGGCCTCGGGGTTCATTGTAGAGGGATGATAGCAGCACTACTCCCTCTGGGCGGCGCACTGCAAACTTGAGCACACGTCGGGATCACCTGCAGGGTGATTTGTTAAGCCACGGGAGGCTGAATTTCACACTCACAGTCTGTAATCCAGGAGCCCTGGGGAGGGCCCCCAGAATTTGCAATCCCATCAGGGCTCCCCGGTATTGCTGGGATTGCTGGTCTGGGGATCGTGCCCTGAGAACCAGCGTTCTGTGGATTGAGCTCAGTTTTAAATAAGGTGATGACTGGAGAGTACTGTGTAGCACATGGCCTGGCCCCCAGTGGTGACGGACTGACTGTCAGAATGACCAGAGAGGTGGGTTTTGGTCACCGGAACTTACAGTCAGCAGACGAGGTTGGGTTCTTATCAGCAGAATAACACATCACTCCCCAGTGTCTCTGGAA
This sequence comes from Mellivora capensis, assembly GCA_004024625.1. Lineage (NCBI taxonomy): Eukaryota > Metazoa > Chordata > Mammalia > Carnivora > Mustelidae > Mellivora > Mellivora capensis. Next base: position 57,878 of record PISX010006403.1, read on the forward strand.
GGTTTTAGGACTTTGAATCTGCTACAGTTCAGGGATTATCTCTGAGTCTGGAGACGTGTCGAGCACGCGCGTCTGTGTGTGTGTTTATGGGGTAGAAGGATTATGCCTCTTTAAAATCGGTATACACCTGCCAAATGAACTCTTGAGTTAAGAAATCGTGGTCCTTTGCAGTGTTCCCTTCCCCTCTCATTCCCTCCTTAGGGATCCTCTTTGTACACTGCCACTTCCAGCGTCTTAAAATAATTGTCTGAGTATCAGGAAGGAACTCTGATGCATCAGTATGAGGCATGGAAGCCTCTTAGGGAGGCAGGATTGCTGTCAGCCCGGTGACAAGGGCTGGGCTAATGAACGCTTCCTTCCCATAAGAAGTGCCCTACAGCTGGAACAGCCACAAATGTATAATTTTGATGAAAACATAACTCAATTTTACAGCAATTGATCTATAATGTATACAGGAAGAGGAATTTGAGAAGGATAATTGTTAAGACATACAGGGTTCCTTCCAGTGACCACCCTGAATTCCATCCTTTTAAAAAAAAAAAAATTCTGTTGTGAAATGCTGTCATGCTATTTCTAGGAGTTATGCTCTGAATGCAGCAACTTTGTGGATGGTGTTTCAGCCCTAAAGTAGCGGGGCATCAGGTGGGGTGAGCAGTCATCCACTGCCTGGGGTTTCATGAACCGTCCCTCCATCCATGGGGTGCTGCCGGCGCTCACCCCATGTGTGAGGCTGGACCGTGGCACCAACAGTGGGTCCTCATCACACTTGCCCTCTGTCCCAGTGTTTCTTCAACTCACCCGGGAAGAGGAGATGCTTGCCAGGCAAGGAAGGGAATGGGAACTGGAGAAAGCCCCAAGTGGCCACTTTTCAGAACGGCATTAAGGACCGTGCTCTCTTCTCCATCCGTCGTTCCTTCCAGCCAGCGGACCCTGTGCTGGCCCCGGGAACACGGACAGGAATGAAGATAGAATTTCTCAAAGAATGAAGGAGGAAATCTGTCCCATGACATACTCTGGGAACAGGGGCTTAAAAAAAAAAATACTAGGGGAAGAAAAAATAAAAAAGAATAGTACAGAGTCTGATAAAACACCCACCCCAACACTCATCACAGAGAACAAAGGTGAACGTGTCACATTTGTTTCAAAATTTTAAAAGAAATAAAACATTCCATGATGATGTATCAGTCCTGATAATATCTCTCCCGAGTCCCACTTTCTTCCCTTCCTCTCCTTAGGGGGGAAGAACACTGGTGGGAATTTGGTAGGGATCCAAATCTGTGTGTGTGTCTTGTACTTCTCATCTAGATGTCTGTGACACCTTAGATCCAATGCACAGTTCATTTTAATATCCATAAGTGATGTCCAATACGTTCGAATTGCCTTGGCCTCAACCTTGGGGTTCAGGATGGATCTCTCAGGACACTTGGCATTCTTGTATATTCATCGTGCTTGGGCTTCTGTGCTCGGTTGTGTAAGTGTTGTAATGTCTGATCGTCACCCGCACGATGGACATTTACGTTGTCGATGGTAAGGGGTCTTCATTATTGGATCCATGAGCTCGTTCAGCAGAAGCCCAGGACTCTCAAGTTCCAGCTTCTGCCAAGCATGCGGTCGCCAGGTAGCTCTCATGACTCCCCGCTTTGTCGAAAGGAGGATACACATAGTTTTAGAAGAAGCTCAGATGAATTCACACGGATGGGTATCCTGGTACGTTGCTGCGGGGATCCGGGGTCCAGCTTGGACTGATTGAGTGCGCCGTCTTGGAAGCAGTGCCACATGTCCTTCTGTGGTCTTCAGGGACGTGGCTTGTAATCTCCCACCCAGAGCTTGTGCGCACAGGATGCCGTAACCATGACTTACTGCCTACGATGCGGGACGTGGTAGGAAAGTCAGCTTGCTGAGGATGACGTGGGCCTGTTTCTGTCCCTGGGATTTCAGGGGAAAAAAGGTGGAGACAAGGGGAAAATGTTCTTTACGTTTAATATTCCTGGTTTTACAGAAGGCACTTTGAAAAGAGCAGTCAGCATTTTATAATGTGCAAAAATAGCTCAGCCATGTTATGCAACCTCCTTCTTGCTGCTGCGAAGTTATTAAACATCCGTGCCTTCCCCGAGCGTCAGGTGTACCGCTGTTAACCCCTGGAACAGTGACGTAGGTCAGTATCTGGACTAGAGGCTGTTCTGTTCAGTCCTGTCCCAAGAGTCCCTCCAGGCCACTGGTGGACAGGGGCCCCTGGGAGGCAATGGAGCCTCAGCGTGAAGCGTCTGGCACTGAAGCCCGTCTGCCTGGGTTTGAGTCCCGGCTCAGAACTCTCCTAGATCCAAGGCTTTGGACAAGCCCCTTAATTCCTCCAAGTCTGCCTCCTGAGATATAACATGGGGACAAGAAAAGTGTGTGCATCGTATCCCAGAGCCTGGCCTGTGGAAAGCAGTTTATAAACCCTTACTCCTAGGGCAGAGCTTGCAAATATAAAATTGTGAGTGAGACCGATGTATCTGCATGCCATAGTCCACAACCTTGCCGTTCACTCATTCCCTAGAAAGGTATTTAGTACCTGTGTATGCTAGATGCCAGCTCTCCAGAGATGGCGGGACAGGGAAGGCCCCCATAGGAATATGGGGGGAGTCAGTGTTGCCCTGTGTCTTGTTGTCTTTGAGGCCTGCGGGTCAGGGGACCGTTCCGTAGTAGAGGCTCATCGCACCAGTTGGAGGTGCAGGAGGAAAGGGAAGGTCTTCCTGGGGAAGCGGAACCCCTAAGAAGAAGAGGACTAGGATTGGGGCGACTCAGTGCTGTGCTAATATGTCCCACACTTCTTCCTGGTAGTTTTTATTCCTTCCTCCGATGCCGTAGCTCTGTTCCTACTCGGTCGTACTCATGCTGTGTCTGGGTTTGAGCTTGTAGACCCAGGAGAAGTTCCTGTCACATTTTAGGCCTACAGTTCTATAGGGCACGGAACATTACATGTCTCTTGTGAGTGGGATGTGTGTGTGTGTGTGTGTTGTAGTCCTCTCGTTGTACCAGAATTAAGTGAAATCGTATATGCGAAACACCACTGTGCCCAACGTGTAATGGACAATTCACAAAAAACAGTCATGTCACTCTCGTCATCTCTTTGTGGTGACGGTCATCATTATTATTTCTTTGCTTTATACTTGTGACACTGCAGGCTGTTCACAGGCAGGGGAGGGAGAAATAGACTTCTCTCTTATTTTTTTATTATTTATTTTTTATTTTATTATTTATTATTCCCTCTTATTATTTTTTAACGGTGGAGAGATGACATGTGTCCTGTGGCTCCCGTTTTGGTGAAGGGGACAGGACGTGGAGAGGTGAGTGCTCAAGGACATGTGTATAGCACAGATGAGTGGGAAAAGAAAATCTTCTCCCGGGAGAGTTACAGATTCAGATTGAAGAGAAGTTATTTGGCTTTAATTGATGATATCTGGCTTGACCACTTATTTTATATTAACTTCTTGATTTATGAAGTGAGGCTTCTACATTAAGAAGCAACAACACGGTAAATGATTACCCTGACAGGAAAGGAAATGGAAGGAAGATATATACGTGCATGTCAGTTTAATTGACATGCACGAATATATCTTTGATACTTTTTTCCTACCTTCACTTCTCAAACAATCATGGGAAAGTTCCTGCCTTAATGACCCATTAAGAGACTGCACTAACCCGGGTTGGCGTGGTTTTATTTGATAGTCAGAATGATCACTGTGGGTTTCTTTTTTTAATGCCAAGAAAAGAGCCCGCTCAGTTAAATCTCAGAGCTTGACCAGAGTTAAAACTTCCCTGGGCGAATGAGATAACCCTTTGCAAATATTTATCTGTGGGATCACCGTAGGCTCAACAAACATGTCTGGCAGTGGCATCGGACACCCAGGAGACCAAGGCATTCTGTGGCTTGTGCTCTCAATCTGGGACTCCACTCGGCAGTGGTGGGGGGAAAGGCTGACCTTCAAAGTAAATCAGCAAGAGACATGTCGAAGTGAGATAGGAGAGGATCCAGGGGCATGTGCCACATGCAGAGCCCAAAGAACATTCCAGAAGGCTGTATGACTTTGTGAAACGTGGCTCTGGACGGTCCCGTGTTCACACCCTCACGTCCGGGTTATCGTAGGCAAGTTTCTTAACTTCATGGAGCCGCTGCTTCCTTGATTGCAGACACAGATCGTTGCACCCCTAGGGAACCGTGGTGACGTTCACATGCATGTGATAGTCTCAATCAAACATCTAGGTCATAGCTGGCACCCGCAGATGTTAATTGTCTTCCTTCCCTGGGCCAGAGACCCAGCTTGATCTGCCCCCCACTGTGTCCTGATGCACCCATGAGAGGTGGACGGTGCTCCCCGGACGTCCACCCTGACAGCTAAGTGAACAGCCTCTCTTCAGCATCATCTCCGTTTGTGGCCTCCCTCCTGGAACACAGACGTCTCTTTGTTGGCCAGGAGTCAAAAGGACCGTATGCCAATCTGCCACGCAAGTCAATCACTTCCAACTGGCACCCAGTGACTAGCTCGACAAATGGTGGAAACCTGATGCTGGCAACTTGAAGGGACCAGAAATTGGCCCCGCCTCTACCTTGAGGGAAAGGTGGCTTGGGTTGTTTTGAGGTCACGCCGGAAGCACGCCCGCTGTTCACATTTGCCTCAGTCCAGATGCGAGCGTTTGGATTTGGGGACTGGCATGCCTCACAAAAAGATGTGTCGTGGGTTGAACACTAGGAGAGTTTTTATTTTGAAACTTGTTAATTTGGTGACATCCAGTAGTAATTTGCTGCAACTCCCTTCTGTGAAAAGATGAAGCAAAGAAAAACATCATGTTCATTACTCTGGTGCCTGCTGACAGAGAGTATACTGGGGACAGAGGCTCTTAATGTGTTAGGAGGCCAGTTAGGGGACCGTGGCACAGTCCAGGAGAGAGCAGGCGGTAGCTTGGACTGGAGTAGCGGCTGTGTGTTCAGGGAGAAGTGGCTGGGCTTAATGCATGTTTTGGAGTAAAATGAACAAGACCCAACAGATGAATATGAAGTGTGAAAAGAGATGAAATAACCAATAATTTTTCACTTGTACAGCCAAGTAGATGGTGGTGCCTTTTACAAAACTGGAGAAGAAGCAAATTTGGGAAGGAGGAGGAGGTCAGGAAGAACATCCAGCCTTGAACATGCTCAGGGGAGCACATCTAAATGGAAATCTCAAGTAGGCAATTGAGGAGAGTCTGAGTGCAGACTGCAAAACACAGTGCACGGGGTGGGAGCTTATTAGTGGTGGTTTAAGCCCTGGGATTGAGTAACATCACCAAGGAGGGGGAGGGGGATGAAACATCAGAAGAGGGACTGGACTCAAACCATGTGGGACGTCACAGTCATTGGCAAGTAACCCCCAAGGGAAAGGAGAATCCTGGGGAGAAAGAGTTGGGCTGGGGACTTCAGCTGCCCTTTTCCCCCCCCATGGAAACTGTCTATCCCCTGCTTCTGTTACGGAGTTCGGTGGGTGTCTGTACAGTGCCTGCCGTATGCTAGACATCGTGGCAGGTCCAGTGGGCCTGGCAAACATCTGTCATCTCTGGCCGTTGCTAATATACCTGGACTTACTGCTCCCGAGGAGACTGAAATAATCCTACCAGCAGTTCTAATCAACACATGGAGAAGGCAAAACTTACCACATGATAAAACTTATCACAGGCCTGTCATCAGAGCAGCGAGGTCTTGGAGTCCTAGGAAACCAGTACCATACTCGGCCGAAGCCACAACAGAGACAAGCCAAGCTTTAGATCAGCAGAGGTGAGGAGGTGACACTTCCAGAAGGAGGAGGGGGAAAAAAAACCCACCTCTGCTTTGGCTTCCTTCTTCACATGATCTGGAAAACATCCAGTATCACACAAAACAGTAAGTTAAAAATTCTTTCCGCCACAAGGGAGGTACAAGTGACATAGCATGAAGGGCCAGTTTATTTACAGGCTGTCTTTTGTCTGCTGTCCTGGAAGGGCATCTGTGCATCTTCTTGCATGTAGGATAGGAGCCCTCCTTGTCATCTCTTCCATGTGGGAGCTGGCCAGCCTTTTCACCTATTTTCTGCCTCTATCCCCTTGCTTCTCTGCTTCCCCCTTCTTTTGCCTCCCCACAGAGGCTGCCTGCCTGCTGGTGTGACTGAGTCCTTATGCAGCCTCCTATTGCCTCAGTACCTGTCCCAGGTCCCAGGGATGGAGGAGTCACTAGGAGTCGCTGTTAGGTTGTAGTGCTAACTAGGTCTGGCATGGGCACAGGAGGCCAGCCATGTTATATTCCAGGGCCCACAGTTTGGGTACCAAACTGGCTGATCTGCTGATGCCTGGTGTACTCTTCTCCAAGTCCCCATGGCCAGTTCCTGAGGATTTGCTTCATTCAGTTAAGTCCTGTCCAAAGACAAGGAATAAATACACACACCACTCTGTTTCCTGTGTGATGGAGAATAGCTCTCCTGAGACATGGACTCGTTTCCATTTTATTTCCATTTCCGCTGTTAGTAAAAGGAACTTTTAACAACTAAATTAAGTACATCATTATGTGTGTGCTGGGGAGGGGAGAGAAACTTCAAGTTGTATAAGTTACGTGGTAGAAGTGTATATACTTTATAATGTGATTAATGGAAATTTTAAAGTACTCTAATGATACAACTTGTCATATATTAACTGCCTCCTATGTGCTAGTCACTTTAAATACATTATCTTCAATCCTTAGAGATGAATTAGGCTATTTTTGCTGCAGGTAACAATCAGTTAAATTCAGTTATGTGATGGAATTATTTGATTGGAATTCCATAGCAGGGTGGACTTCAGATACAGTATGATCAAGGTTCTGGCTTTCCTATGATCTCTTGACTCTGTTCTTTGGAAATTATAGAATCTTTGTTATCAGATTATTCCTTTGTGACCTTAAGTTGGCTGTCAGCAACACCTGACTTTTTTGTTTATGGCCATATTAGGTCATGTGCCTATCTTTGGGCCAATAACAGCCATTTTATAAATGCCATATACCAACTGGCTTAATTCAGGATTCCCAGTCCTATCACTGAAAAAGCAAATGGGATTGCATTAAACCAAACCAGACCTACTCTAAGAACTGGGGATGGGGTCAGTTACTGCCAAAGCCCATGGAGTCTTGAAGGAAGCATGAAGTTTCAACCAACATGAATTCTGTTAAGAACAAGGAAGAAGGTAGCACCTGGGTGGCTCAGTGGGTTAAGCCTCTGCCTTCGGCTCAGGTCATGATCTCAGGGTCCTGGGATCTAGCCCTGCATCGGGCTCTCTGCTCAGCAGGGAGCCTGCTTCCCCCACCTCTCCCTGCCTGCCTCTCTGCCTACTTGTAGTCTCTCTCTCTCTGTCAAATAAATAAATAAAATCTTAAAAAAAAAAGGAAGAGGAAAATGGTACCAGAGAGACTACCAGCAGGCCAAATTATAAATCATAACAACTCACATTACAGATGAGGAAACTTGAGGACCAGAGAAGTTCCACAATTTGCAAAAGCCACACAGCTAATAGAACATAAAGCTAGAATTCCAATCTAGTTTTGTTTGGATCTAAATCCCATTATACTGCTTCCTGTGGTTGCAAATTGACCTGAAGTTGTGGTATTTTCCTATCTTGTTTGACCCGTAGGATATTTTTATTGTTTGCAAAAGTTGAATAACTCCCAGCATTTAAAAATTGAAAGATGTTACAAAAAATACATTTTCAGCTAATGTTGAAGAAAACATGAAAAAACCCATGACGATAATTCCACATTCCTATCTGAAAGTCTTAGAGGTTGGGGGTCTTGGTGTTGAGATCCAAACCCTTCTTCCCTCCTCTGGGAGAAGCTGGGAGTCGTGAGTCTCACCTTGACTGTATTTTGCTTTGTAGAGGGTAGGGTTTATGGCAAGAGCATCTCGGCCTTCCCGACCCATTCTTATGTGGGCCTCTTCTTGCTTACGTGATGTATAGGAAGGAGTCAGGGAGTTAGTTTCTGGATTTCTTTCAGTGTAGTTCTGGATTTGGTGTGTATGGGCAGAGGTGAGTTCAGGACCCTCCTGTACTGCTATCTTTTAATGGAACTTTCTTCCTCCCCAGAGATGGTAAACTAGGTGTTGTCAAGAACACCAGCCCATTTCCTCTTAGTCCCCACCTGGACGACTTACGTATTCCTACTACACCCATGGCCTCTTTAAGCATTCTCCTTTATCACAAGGTAACTTGTATTTGCTTTATTAACTTTATTGTGATCATTCTCATTTATTATCATCACCAAAATAAGAACTTGATGAACCTTAAGGTTGGTAGGTATTAGAATGAGTGATAACAGGAAATGTTGGTATCTTGCCTCCAAGTATCTTTACACTCGGGTCTGTACAGCTAGGTCTCTGGACATCGTAGGTCTCTCTCACTCTGTATGCGTTCCCTGTTGCTGGACAGACATTCTGGTGAAATCACATTTAGAAAACTGCTGCTGTGTGATTCTCTGTGACCAGAGGCCCTGTAGGATTGGAGAGGGGCCTCTAATCTCTCACTCACATTTACTCAAAGGAAAACAGGCTTTTTAAATTCTGGCTGAGGGTGCCTAGAATGCAGTCATCAGGGACTAAGTGGTCATTCCAGGCAGCCCTGGGTCATAAACCTACTTTTTTCTTCAACTTGCAGATGGGAGTTTGAATTGTTTGTGCCCGCGGTGACTTTGCCCAAAGACAGGAACTTACAGAATTACCCAAGGGGAGTTCTCGCCCATCAGTTTGGGTTAAATTGTAGATGTTCTTCTAAAGCTGGAAGAAAATACTTGTGTTCTGGGTGGTGATGGGGCAAGGGTCCTGCTTTTTGCAATATCTCCAAATCTGTCAAATAAATGGCAGACCAGTAGGCAGAGAGGCAGGCAGAAAGAGAAGGGAAGCAGGCTCCCCACTGAGCGAGAGCCCGATGCAGGGCTGGATCCCAGGACCGTGAGATCATGACCTGAGCCGAAGGCAGAGGCTTAACCCACTGAGCCACCCAGGTGCCCCAGTCCTCTTTCCTTCTAATAACAGTGTGGTGATGATGGTGATGGTGATGATGGTGATGATGGTGATGATGATGGTGGTGATGGTGATGATGGTGATGATGGTGGTGATGATGGTGATGGTGATGATGGTGGTGATGGTGATGATGGTGATGGTGGTGATGGTGATGGTGGTGATGGTGGTGATGGTGATGGTGGTGATGATGGTGGTGGTGATGATGGTGATGATGGTGATGATGGTGATGATGGTGATGATGGTGATGGTGATGATGGTGGTGATGGTGATGATGGTGATGGTGGTGATGGTGATGGTGGTGATGGTGATGATGGTGATGGGGATGATGGGGATGATGGTGGTGATGGTGATGGTGATGATGAACAACTCCAGGACCTTGTCCATCACATCTGTGTTCACCACTACCTAGCATAGTGTGGGCGCTTTAAGCGTATGTCAGTGGGTAATGATAGTTGCTAACGCAGCACTGGCTCTGATCGTGATGCTGTGTTAAGGGTATTTACAAGCGTTACTTTATTTTATCCTCACAACAATGTCCTGAAACCCGTGGTACCGTTATTCCCATTTTTGCGTGAGAAAAAAATAATCTTAGAGAGAAAAATGACCTTCCCAGGGTCATGTAGTGATGGAACAGGACCAAAATTGCCTCTCTTGACTTGAGCACCCTCTGGCAGCCCCGGGAAAGGACATTCGAGGTGTGTTTTCAGGAGGCCCTCGGGAGTCTTGGCATTGCTGCAAAGCAAGTATGAAGATCTGCCTGTTGTGGGCAGGAGTCCTTGGCGTGTCTTGCAAGTTAACTTGTCACGGGAATGCAGTGCACGGGATTTCATTTTATAAATCACCAAACCTTCCTGAAAACGTTAATACTCTTACCATCAACATCAATTATTGTTATTGTCATTTGCATAGAGATCACGTAGGTGTTGCCAAGAAAAAAGAGAGTGGAGAACAAAGGGGAGAAGTTGACCTTTCCTGGGAGAATTTTTATGAGAATAGTCAAAGGCTCAATTGCTGAGTCAACAGCTCCCTTTAAATTAGTTCTAGAACGAGTCCCTTCAGACTTTGTGCATCTCTGAGGAGTGTCAGTAGATATTAACTGGAGGCAAAGAACTGAACAAAGACTCATTAGCAAGGGAGCCTCCATAATTCCAATAAGGCAGAAGGAAGGAAATAAAAGGTCGAAGGGCAAAGGGAAGCCCCTATTTAACTTGACACTCGGCACGCGGCAGGTCATAATGGGGTGGTCTGCCTTGATTTTTAAAGTGTGCAGGGGGCCACCCCGCTGGAGGAAGCCATCGGGCCGGACTCTAAACCATTTACAGAGCTTGAGTTGAAGAAACCTTCCGCTTTCAGAACAGAGACTTTCTTAAATAGACTCTGAGCTCTGAACACAGGACTGGGAGAACATGCTTGTCTTCTGCCAACTAGGTGAAAACAAAAAAACAAAACAAAACAAACAGAACAAAAGCAGTCCCTTGGCACCTGTTACCCACATTCATCTCCTGCCTGCACCTCATTCTGTCCTCTGTCCATTCATTCACTCACGCGTGCCTTTGTTTCCGTTCACGTAGACGTCCGTGTGGTCAACCCTGTAGAAGGAATGAGACGCAGACGGCCGTGAACACAGCAGGCAGGGACCCCCCCGGGAGCTCCCGTGCTGGTGGGGAGACCGGAAATCAATGATGACACGTATGATGTCAAGTTAGGGTTGACATGGGATAGGACGAAAAATAGGGTGGGGTAAGGGGATAGAGAATGAAAGAGGTTATTTTATTGTATTTCTTTTTTTTAATTTACTTTTCCAATATTGATTTCTGAAAAATATTTAACTTAAATTCAATTTTGTTAACATCAAGTGTATTATTAGTTTCAGGGATAGAATTTAGGGATTCTTCAGTTGCGTATAATACCCAGTGCTCATTATACCAAGTGCCCTCCTTATAGCCCATCACAAAAGGGGTTATTTTATTTTTATATTTTTAAAATTTATTTAAGAGAGAGAGAGAGAAAGAGCGCAAGCAGGGAGAGTGGGAGAGGCAGAAGCAGGCTCCCCACTGAGCAGCGAGTCAGACGTGGGGCTCGATTCCAGGACCCCAAGATCACAACCTGAGACAAAGGCAGACCCTTAACCGAGGGAGCCACCCAGGCACCCCTCCAAAGGGGTATTTTAGATACAGTGGTTGGGAAGGTGACATTTTGGCTGATGTCTAATGAAGCGAGTAAGAAAGCTATGTGAAGATCTGGGGAAAGAATGTTCTGGATGGGAGGATAGCACAGCCAAAGGACTGGAGCTGAAAAACCCGCTTGGTTGGTTTGAGAAGCAGCAGGAAATTCCGAGTGGCAGAAGCAGGATGGGCGAGTAGAACATGCCTTGGGAGAGGTAGACCAAGCTGTAGAGTCTTGGAGGCCATGGTGAAGGTGTGGGGCTTTGTGTCGAGTGTTACAGGAAGGTGCTGGAGAGTTTTAGCAGGAGAGTGAAGTAGGCTTCTCTGGGGCAAACCCTGAGCCTCATTCATTTTTTCTTTTTCCTTGTGCCATTTCTTTTCCTGCTTTGAAACAAGCTTTGAAACAAGGCACTTGCTTCTCCAGATTCCATTCCTTCCCTCCCCCATTATACAGCCTATGGTGTGGGCAGGCCCACTTGGCCACAGCCAACAACAACAAAAAATACCCCCTCCATCTCTCTATGCCAGTTGGTTGATGAGTAGGCATGAGATCTGAGGTGGTCTAATAGGTCATATATCATTTCCATCTGATAATATGGGAAATGTGCAGATGTGAAGCCTAGAATTTCTGCTGCCATTTCCCATTGTTAAAGAAATCAGGCTGAGGATAGAGGCGACTCACACATAAGACAACTAAGAAAAGTATAGTATGGATAACAAACCAGAGCTGTGATCACACCACACCTGAAGTCCACCCTGTCACTGATCTTTTCAGATGTTAACCGCCAGACTCCCTATTAGTGTAAGTTGGTTCAAGTTTGTTTCCTCCTATTTGGAACCAAAATCATTTTGATGGATATGTGGATTTGGCAGCTAGTCTCTAGTATTATGCTAATTAATTCATATATTATACCCTTTAAATTAATGTGGTTGCCTTTGGTAAAGCTCGATTTGACCAACAGCAGAATATTATAAATAAAAATTTTAGAAAGATTATTTTATGCAAAACACAATGGCTCTGTAATTGCAAACAGAAAAGTCCTTGATGGACAGGATTCGTGCTTGGCATATGTTTATAGCCTTTGGGGATTCCAGCCTATAAATCCACAGCCTTTGGAATCAGATCCTAACTTTTTCTGCCATGTATTAGCTATGGGACCTTGAACAAATAACTAAATACATCTGGACCCCATACTTGTAATACATAAAGTGGAGATTGTGCTGGTCCCCACTCATGGTGGGGAGTCTGTGAGAATCCAGTAAGGCATGAAAAGCATTTAGCTTGACGCCTAGTGCATGTTCAGTGATGATGTGAATGTTCTTGCATAAGAATAGAATCCTTGGAACGACCAAAGAAAGTGGGACTAAAAATGCCACCTAGATGGCAGGATTGTTCTGCATAGCTTAATTAAGTGTGTTTCATTATTCTAAATCCCTGGGGCTTTTGAAAGAAAAATAGATTATTAAAAATTGGGGAGAGTCATCTCATTAAGAGAGTAGGGAGGAGGCTGTCCTTAGAGGGGAAATGAGGAGGCAGTGGTGGAATTGTGGAGTCGAATGCATTAGTGTTGGTGTTAACTTCCTTCTTAAATGATAAATGTCTACACGGAACCACAGAACCATAGCTTTCCAGAGGACTTTGTTAAATGCCAGAAGAACTTGGGTCCTCCGTAAGAGTGAGATGTTACTATACTGTACATAATCTAAGACCCAAGCAATTATAAAATGATATTTATATCAAGAAGGTTAACATGTGGGGCACCTGGGTGGCTTGGTTGGTTGGGCATCAGACTCTTGGTTTCAGCTCAGGTCATGATCTCAGGGTCATTAGATCGAGCCCCACGTTGGGCTTTGCGCTCAGCATGGAGTCTGCTTGAGATTCTTTCTTGTCTCCCTGCCCTTCCTGCTTATGCTTTCTCTCTCTCAAATAAGTAAAATAAGCAAAGCCAGAGGAAGTCATTCCGGGCAAAGGGAACAGAGTGTGCAAAGTCTCTAAGCTGGGAAAGACTTTGGTGCATATAAGGAAATGAAGGAAAAAATGTGAGAATGGTAGACTCAGTTCCATGAGGCCACACTGCCTCTGCAGAAGGGACTGTTGAGTGAAGGGCGTGAGAGGACCATGTAGCAATGACTGTTGCCTCCTGACATCAAGAACTTACTCCTCAGAAGATAATTCCTCTCAGCCATTCCTTGACCAGCCCCACCCCTGTTAGAGCAGGAAGAGGTATTTGAAGAGCTTCCATAGGAGATGTGCTGGGGGAGGGAAGCCTGCCTTAAAGGGGTTGGAAAAGAGAAAATGGTGAAAGAAGAGGTTGGGGTAAATGATGCTTGTTGACTTGAGCCAACAGCTATTCAAAGCTGCTTCTTGGGCCAGCTCCCAGCCCCCTGGGGGATCACGAGATATCTCTGTCAATCCACTGAGTGAAGGCACATTGCCCCTGTGGCTCTTAAAGTTGTGCCTTTTAGCCCCGAATGGTTTGCTTTAGCACCTTTGTTCCCAACAGGAGGTGCTGAAAATAGAGGAAGAACGAGAGGGTCCAGATTTACAAATGGCTGCAGATTCAGGGTATAGGAAAAGCTCCCACTCTCAACCCCTTGGACCCCCTGGGAGGTTGGGTGGCACTTTAATGTCACTTTCCTTTCTGCTTTTCCCAAGGCTTCATGTCCTGAAACTTTGCGCTGTGTGGGAGGACCTATGACTAATGGGACCATCATTCCGCCTGATTCTGCTTCTGCGTAGACACAATTAATAACTGTCACAATAGTATTACTTAGAGCGCGTACAATTCAAATACAAAGGTCCCTTTCTCCTTGTAACAGTTCTATAAGTCACACGTTAGACATTCCCAAGTAGCAGGTGAGGGCAATAAAGTTCACAGAGGTGACAGGTTGTCATCGAGATCACACAAAGACAGTGACCCAACTCTCTGCCTCTCAATCCAGGAGATAAAAGGCGCAAAGCGGTGGACGTGGGATGTGGTCCCACCTCTCTCAACCAGGGGACGTAGAGATGTCAACGAATAAGAGGAACTATGGAATTACCTCGGCAGCAATGTGTGTTTATCGAGTGCCTGGCCCCTTGTGCTAGGTTCTTCCTACTAATTAACCAACTCAAGCCTCATAACACCGCCATGAAGTAGGTGCTGTTATGTCCATTTAACAGATGAAGAAGTTGAGGCTCACAGAGATAATCCACAGACCCCAACAGTTAGTGGTGACTTAACATTGCTTCTCCTGAGGACATGCTTTTGTTTTACAGGCATCACACCAATCCGTTGTACTGAGCATATTCCTGGTTGTGGATTTCTTTGCTTGCTCTTGGTTACAACAACAACAACAAAAAAAAAAAGGGGGGAGGGAAGGGGTGCCTGGGTGGCTTAGTAGGTTAAGCGTCTGCCTTCAGCTCAGGTCATGATCTCAGAGTTCTGGGATTGAGCCCCGCATGCGGCTCCTTGCTAAGTGGGGAGCCTGGTTCTCCCTCTCCCTCTGCTGCTCCGCCCCCCACTCCAGTCTTGCTCTCTCACTCTCTCTCTGTCTCAAATAAATAAATGACTAATTTTTTTAAAAAGGCAAAAGTTTTAGGAACAGGATGGCATTATGCTCTTTCCACATAAGCAAATGGAAACAAGTCATAGAAGCAATTACTTTGGGATGCCTGGGTGGCTCAGTGGGTTGAGCCTCTGTCTTAGGCTCGGGTCGTGATCTCAGGGTCCAGGGATTGAGCCCCACATGAGGCTTTTTGCTCAGCTGGGAGCCTGCTTCCCCTCCCCCCACCTCTGACTGCCTCTCTGCCTGCTTGTGATCTCTCTCTCTCTCTCTGTCAAATAAATAAATAAAATCTTTTTAAAAATTTGATAAATAATCAGACTGTGAAGCTGCCATCATGGAAAAACTCGTTCCTGTGTATTTTCCACTGGAATCAGAATGTTTGGGTAGTTGCGTGGGTCCCTGCCATGCTTCCTAAGGAAGGGGGTTCCTCTTCTTATGGAAAGCAGCCTCTGTTCCAGCCGTCCTGGTTTTGATGTGTTCCTTAACTGGTTGATTCCTATTTTCTTGACTTGTATTTTGCTATCAGCTTCTGCTTCTTCCGCTTGCCTTATTAAGAATTCTGCATAGTCAATAGGATGCAAATAAATGGAAACATATGCACCTCCCTGCATGTGGGAAATGTCGCTGTTGGCTGTGCTCCCACCTCCCTGCCTTTGCAGGGGGGAAGCTTTAGCTTCCAATTCAGGCTCTTGCTCTCGGGGGACTGGTCTGACCGCTGCTGTCACAGCCAGGTGAGGGACCTAACACGGCGTCCACGGCAAGTTCAAGGTACTGACTTCTCCCTCCGCTTTGGGTCTGAAAGCCCCTTGGGTTCCAGCACCTTTCACTCTGGGGCCATTTGTGCCTCTCTGATAAACCTCACTTCTGTGCCAGAGCACATCAGAGGCACTGGGCTCATTCCTGAATCTGTGCACTGGACAATTCTGTACCATGTTTTACCACGGGACTAGAACGAGAATAAAAGTGCTGTTCCGAAGCCAGATCTGACACTGAAAGCAGGTGCAGACCTGTCAGCCACACAGCTGGTTGAGTTAACTCTATTAGACGGTGTTGGACAATTTCGTTGTCTGAAACAGAAGCCAGTATGGTGGCAGGCTGTCCATTTGCCAGTTGGTGCCCCTGCTAGGCTGGTGAGGTCTGCCGTTCTTGTTGGTACATCTGCTGGGTTTCGCTGCCAGCATGTTGGAAACTGACAGTCCTGTAAAGTTTTATGGTCTTTCTAGGTGTTTCTGTCAGAGAGAGAGAGAGAGAGAGAGAGAGAGAGAGGAGGGTTTGCCATTTTTTAAATGATGACTGGGCATTTTTGACTCTTGGCTCCACTGCAACGAGAAGGAACGAGTCTCCGATTTTATGTTAATATTGCAAGCGCATCAACTTCTTGAGCAAAATGATTTTCTGTCTCCTTTTAAATCATTGGTTCTCAAGAGCCTCTGTCCTAAATTGTTTTCTCACACTCAATGTTAATGCCTGCACATCATGAATTTTGGGTTTTTTTTCCTTCCTTCCTTTCTTTGTTCTTCCAAAAATCAGCAACAAGTAGGAAGAACCCCTGTGGTTGAAGTACAGTATCCCTCCCAAAGCAGAGATGGGGGGAAAGATGTTTTCCCCAACCTGAAGCCCACACCAGTGTGATCCACCTTCTACATTTTAAGCAGGCTACGAGCCTTTGAGGATTGAGTCAGAGAATGCAAAACGTGACCTCTTAATTAAAGCCAAAAGCTAAAAAAAAAAGGGACCTTGTACATCAAAGGGCTCTTACCAAAGGGTGTTTTTATGAGTGAAGTGCAAATGAGAACAGAGCCCCTTTCCAGGAGCCGAGACTCAGTTTCCAAAACACATGAACACTCTCTCCACTGACTGTGTTTGCGGCTGAGCTAGGGAGCTGTTGGAGTATGAAATGGGATAACTTAGGATAAGCACTCAGCACCATGCCCAGCAAGGCTTGGACCCTCAATTTAACATTATTATTCATGGGTCCTACGAAGAGGTGAAACAGAGCGCAAGTCGTCCCGGGTACTTCTTTGACCAGGGATAGACGATTGTGTAACTGATGGCAGTGAGTGCCTGTGGTCTTTACCGAAAGGTCCCTGGGATAGGATCTCACTCTGAAAATGTTCTGAAAATTTTACATCGTGTCTCGACAAAAAGGAGAAGAATCGACAAGTGTGTTTCTGGAGCGGGGAGGAGCACCATGTATGACGCATCCCTGTTTGAGGAACGGGTCGAGGATTCCACGTCACGTATGAGGTGACGGAAGAGCCGTCTTCGGCATCTTAAGAGTTCGTCATAAGATTTCTTCGCTGTGGGGCGCCTGGGTGGCTCAGTGGGTTAAAGCCTCTGCCTTTGGCTCAGGTCATGATCCCAGGGTCCTGGGATCGAGCCCCACATCGGGCTCTCTGCTCAGCAGGGAGCCTGCTTCTCCCCCTCTCTCTGCCTGCCTCTCTGCCTACTTGTGATCTCTCTCTGTCAAATAAACAAATAAAATCTTAAAAAAAAAAAAAGATTTCTTCGCTGATAACAACGACCTAGAGCCAGTCGATTGCATTCCCAAGGAAATAATTCTGGAAGGATGTCTTTGCTAAGCACTTTGAGCTGTCAGGGAAAAGGACCCTCCTCCAAAGTGGGGAGATAGCACCCAGACACTGGGACCTTCTCGGCAGGTAGAGCACCGTCCTTCAGGCAGGCATTGTACAACGTGTGGAGGGACGGAGTTCCTCAGTTGAGATGAAACAACCTTAAGTCCCTTCTGTGTGGAGACCACACGGGTCCTTTAATTCCTCTGCCTTAGAATCTTCCCGTCCACACTGTGACAGCTTTCACTGCTCTTTAGGTATGGAATTAGTAGGAAATGTTCCTTGACCCAGACCACTGTGTCTTCCATCATGCCTATTGATGCCAACATAACTAATGGTTACTCTTTGGTTACTCTGTTCCTTGATCGGCACAAAGTGCTTTGTGTACACGGCTCTTCTAATACTTACAGCACCCCATGCGTATTTATGTTTAATCGAGGGATAATTAGCATATTACGTCATACTAGTTTCAGGTGTGCAGTGTAAGGATTCCATATTCATATATATATATGGAAATGATCGTCATGGCCTAGTTAATCTGTTACCAAGCATAGTTACAGATTGTTTTTTCTTGTGATGAGAACTTTGGAGATGAATTCTCTTAGCAACTTTCCGATATGCGTGTTATGCGAACGGTAGTCACCCTGCTACACCATGCCGCAGCATTATGGCCCCCAGACTGTTTTGTTTTATTCCTGGAAACTTGTACCTTTGACCTCCTTTACCCGTATTGCCACCTCTTACCCCCACCCCCTTGCCTCTCTCTGGCAACTACCATCCTGTTCTCTGTGTCTGTAAGTTTGTATTTTGGGTGGTTGTTTTTTTCCCCTAGATTTCACATATACGTGAGAGCTTATGGTGTTTGTCTTTGTCTGACTCCCTTCACTTAGCATGATGCCCTCAGAGATTATCTGTGTGGTCGCAAATGGAAGGACTTCGTTCTTTTTTATGGCTGAATAACAGTTGAGTTGTGCGTCTCCCCTGTTCTTTATCCGTTCATCTGTGAAAGGACACCTAGCTTGTTTCCCTGTCTCGGCTGTTGGGATTAATGCCGCGATGAATATGGATGTGCAGTATCTCTTTGAGATTCTCTTTCTGTTGCCTTTGGATGTATACTCACAAGTGGGATAGTTGTACCAATTACATTTCCGCCAACAGCGTGCCATGGTTCCCTTTTTTCCGTATCCTTGCCAGCTCCCATCTCTTGTCTTTTTGATGACAGCCATTCTGACAGGTGTGAGGGGTATCTTGTGGCTTTGATTGCATTTCCCTGAGGATGAGGGGCGTTCGGCAAATTTTCCTGAGCCTGTTAGCCATTTGTATGTCTCCTTTGGAGAAATGACTCTTCCCATTTCTAAGTCGGAGTATTAGTATTTTTGCTTTTGAGTCGAGTGAGTTTCCTGTATGTTTTGGGTTATTAACACTCTATCTGATACATGGCTTGCAAAGACTTTTCTCCCATTCTGTAGGTTCCCTCTTCATCTTTTGGACTTTTTTTTTTCTTTATGCAAAATCTTTTTAGTTCAATGGGGTTCCACTTGTTTTTTAGTTGCTTTTGTTGCTTGTCCTTCTGGTGGCCAGGCACACCTTTCTGTGAGAGGTGTGGTAGAAGGGAGTCTTGGGTAGAATGTTGAATCCACATAACTCAGATCTCTGGTAAACCTCATATCCCAATTTAGGCTCCTTATTGTGTCATTCAAATTAGTTCATCCTCTATTCAGCTATCTACTTACTGTCTTCATTGCTTTTTTAAAAACAATTGGCAAAATACATAGAAAAGAAAATCTTCCATTTTAACTGTTTCCAACTGTACAATTCATTGGTAGTAAGTACATTCGATAATGTTCTACAGCTGTTGCCACTATGTATTTCCAGATAGGGTTTCAGAGATACCTAGTTTTACTGCCTTTTTCATTACCCCAAACAATTCCACTCCTAGTTACATCCCCCAAAGAATTAAAGACAGGTCTTCAAACAAAAACTTGCACATGAATGTTTATAGCAACACTATTAACAGTAATCCAGAGGTGTAAGCAACCCCAATGTCTATTGGCAGATAAATGGATAAGCTAAAGTATATTCATATAGTGGAAGATTTTTCAGCTCTAAAGGGATGAAATGCTCGTACCTGCCCCGACCTAGATGACCCTTGAAGACATGCTCAGTGAAAGAAGTTCGACACAGAAGGGCACATATTGTATGGTCCCAGTTACATGAAATATGTTCATTACTCTTTTTTAAAAAAAAGATTTTATTTATTTATTTGAGAGAGAGAGAGAGCACATGAGCGGGGCGGGGTGAGGGGCAGGGGGAGAAGCAGACTCCCTGCTGAGCAGGAAGCCCAATACGGGGCCTGATCCCAGGACTCAGGGACCATGATCTGAGCCACCCAGGTGCCCCTGTTCATTACTTTTTGTCATCTCTGTAAACCCTCTGCAGTGTTTTTCACATAGTTCTTCTTATTTACACTGATTTACTTTTTTAGAGATATAAAATTTCACTGTAGTTTCTTCCTAAGTAAGGAAATCTGTGAAACAGTGGGTTTGATATGCTAGTTCCATTTAAAAATATACATTAGATAAAGCAAATTCAATTCTAAAAATAAAGTTAACTCATGAGCCATCTAAATGTACATGTCCGTGTACCACCTGAATTACACCGATGACATTTAGGAAAACGGCCTTTGGTTCCTCTGGGCGATCAGTTCCTTCTTGAATGTGATCCACATGGCTTCTTGCCCTCGATTTAAGCTGTCAATATGGTGGCCACTAGCCATCTGTGGCTATTTAAATCTAAATTAATTAGAATGAAATAAGATTTAAAATTCAGTTCCTTAGTCCTACTGTTCACATTTCAAGTGTGCAGTAGCCCCAGGTGACGAGCGGACCCCATCTCGGACTTCATGGATAGATGACATTTCCATCCTTGGGGAAAGGTCTGTTGGCCAGTATTGTCTAGAGTTGGCTTTTGTTGTTCCTGTTGAACTAGGGAAGCCCCCTATCTCCACATCCCGTGTTTAAGTCCATCTCTCACTCAGCATCCTCACTTCTCGTCACTTGTTCCTGGCTGACCATTCATCCCCCAGCCAGCTCTGAAACTGACCTACTTTTCCAATGTCACCAGGGAGGGCCTGGTGCCAAACCACAGCATGGGACCTCCTCTCGCCGCTCCCCTTCCTGCTTGCTGCTCGGCCAACTCTGGCCTCCCGCCATCTTGCCACTCTCTCTCCCTCTCGTGCTATTGATGTGAGGATCTCCTCCCACATAGCACTTTCCAGCTTTCCTGAGGGGCTCCATTCTGCTTCTCACTCCATTTTGTGGTGTTAGTCAAGTGTGAGAAGAGATGGCTCCTCCTTTTTCCACACTTCTCTCTACTCTGCCTTGTTTGTCTTGCTCTCCCTTTCCCTGGCTTTTCTCTTCCTTCTTTTGTCCTTTCACTCTTCCTTCTACTCTCCTCACACTTATTTCCCTGTAGTTCTAAACTTAACCGTGAACTATTTGGAAAGGAAATAGGAGAAAGGGCTATGATTTATAAGGAAATCAGAAGATTGCCAAACCCCTCGTTGGCCTAACAGTTCTCTGCTCTTTAGGAAGCAAATACATAATTTTCTTCTCCATCAAGGAAGTGGCCTAGCAAGGGTGGGTGGAAATACGGATATCAGGGCAGTGGCTGGGATTGCAAAGCTGAGTCTTCTGGGGACACATTTCCACACCAGAAATCCGTGGCAGGACGTGAGCTATTATTATTGCTGAATTTACACAGGGCTGTCAAGTTTCATAACGTGACTGGGCAGCATTTAGACTGCTATTTATTTAAACCAGGACATAGTCAACTCTGTCGTGATGGTTCTGAGGTGTCAGCCAGCACAACGGGACATTCTCCATGCTGCTGAGGACTCCAGCACTGGCCAGATGAAAATCTGTCCTGCTCATTCAGCAAATGGTCACTGGTTCCCTACCATATGCTGGACGCTGTGTTCAGGGTGTGGGGCACATGGTGAAAATTCAGACATGGTTTCTCTGTTCCCCAGGAGTTTAGCCTGCAGCAAAGGACAGTGTGTGTGTGTGTGTGCGCACGTGTGCGTGTGCATATGCACATGCATGCACGAGTGTGTGAAAAACTATAAAAGGTGGAAAGGGAGGTACAGAGGAAGTGATGGAAGTCCTCAGGATGGGGTGGAAGCTGGAAACTCAGTGAGCCTTTTCAGAAGAGGTGAACTCAGTGGTAGGCGGGCTGAATGGGTGAATATTTAGGGGATAAAAATCTTGGTATTCATTGAGACTTTTGTGATTTTTAAGTCATGGAAAACCAGCTCTTATTGACTTCAGCAATAATGAAAGAAAAACAAAGCCAGAAGGATGTAGCGGCCCATTCAGCTGGAATGGATGGGGTGTGTTCGTGATCTGGCGTTTCTAGATCCAGGCTCAGATGATATCTTCAGATCTCTCTCTTGCTCTCTTTTGTGTTTCTGTCTGTTGTGGTTCACTGTTTCCCACCGTGAAATGGGGAAGAGCATCATCTAGGTGTGGATTCACATATTCATTGCCATATCTCCTTAAGTCAGTAGAGACAGTTATCCCCTTTAGTTGTAATTAAAAATCCCCAAGAAGGAATCTGATTGGATGAGCTTAAGTCAAGTACCCACTGCTGAACCAGTCACCATGGTCAGAGATACTCCCTTTGGCCATGTAGAGGAAGATCTAAGGAAATGGAAGTAGCCAGAACCAACCAGCTATGACTGCTTTCCCAGTGGAAGGAAGTGTAGGAGCAAAAGCCAGGAAGTGGGAAATCACAAGGACATCATGAGCAGTTTGGGTTTGCTCCAATGCAGGATATGTAAAGAACAGTTTTAGGAAGTAAGGTGGGAAGTTAAATTTGGCTAAGGAGCATAGATTTTATTTCTGGACAATAGGGAGCCATTTTAGGCTTTGGAGCAGAATTTTACATAATCAGGACTGAGGTTTAGGAACATTGATCTGGCAGGTAGACTTGTTGGGAGTGTGGGGGATGATGTACAGGGGATCTGGACGCCAGGTGAGGTGTTGGAACAGTTCAGCCAGAGTAGAGTGAGCCCTGCTTAAGGTATTCTGGTGGGAAGCAACAGAAATGAACTCCCACTCGCTTAATTTGAACAAAAGGAGGTAATGAAGAAGGAATCATAGAAAACCTATTGGGGCTTTACTGGGGCATCTTAAAAAATCAGAGTAAAAGTTGAACAGCCCAGATTTGGAAAAGTCAGAAGGGGAGGCTCAGTCATTGATGGGAGAAAGTCACTATGACCCTGGTCCAGATGGGACAATTCCTAGTCTCTGTCTCATCTATTAGGCTCCAAATTCCTAGGAGAGAGAATCTGGTAGATCCAGCTTGGGAAGGGGTGCACCCCTTCTAGTGGGTCTGTCTCCCACCAGACCTATTTTTTATGTCCAGAGGAAGAATAGACATTCAGGTATACAGATAGGACACCTTTCCCAAAGAAGAGGACATATTACATGTCAGTTAAGCCACCCTAGGGGGGAAGCCCGGGTTCTGCTGGGGGAAGGAACGTGCATATTCTTAAGCTTGAAATTAGAACAGAGTTCACATGAAGGGTCCGCAGATGGGTTTTATTTCATTTAAAATACTGTTTTTACATGAATTTGAGTGCATCCAGCTGGGATTTTTACCACTCTTAGTAGATAATCTTGCACCTGCCCATTTCACTCCTGGGTTTTACCTGCCCTGTCCAAGGAAGCGTGAGAGTTTGTGATTCCCCCTAAGAGCTCCACTCGTTGTTTGCCCTGGAAAAAAAAAAAAAAAAACAAACCCAACAAGTAGAAATGGAATAATAGAAGATTAAACAGGTTAGGTCCTCCTGCTGATATTCCTCTAGCATCAGGAACTTTGGCTGCAAATAGATTACCACCTGTTGTAGTTATTGATGTTGTCATCTTTACTTCCTGGTAATGATTATTTGTTCTCCCTAAACTCCGAGTGACTTTGGAGAAAGGACTACAAGTTTTTTACTTACCATCTTACCTTCTGCATGTTGCTGGTGTGTAGTAGGTGTTTGAATTGATGTGTTTGCTAAGTATGGGTTCGAAGCATTTCAGTAGATGTGCTTTGGGGGTATTGCTCTGAATTCCTGATCCGTAATTTGTGGTCCAGGTTTTAGCACCGAATGTGCCATGTCCCAGGAAACCCCTCCGTGCTGGGGAAACTGGGAGAGTTCGTTACTTAGTGGAAGTCGGTCAAGAGATGCGTTAATCGTAGGCCCTTGTCACACACGGAGGAGTCCTGCCGTGAAAGTTCTCGGGTTCACTGTGTGGTTGCTGTGCACTGAGTGCTGGTGTCCTCCCCAAAAATCATAGGTCGAAACTCTAATCCCCAACATGATGCTGTTTGGAGGTGGGGTCTTTGGGAGGTAACTAGGGTCAGACCTCATCTGATGGGATTAGTGCCCTTGTAAGAAGAGGAAGAGAGACCAGGAAGAAAGACCGCTCACTGCCAGTGTGAGGACATTGCGAGAAGATGGCCATCTGTAAACCAGGAAGCAGGCTCTCCCCGGATGCCAGATCTCCCAGGGCTCCATCTTGAATTTCCAGCCTCCAGAGCTGTGAGAAACAAATTCTCATCATTTAAGCCTCTTAGCCTATGGCAGTTTGTTAGAACAGCACGAACAGCCTAAGACAGTGGTGTTACCCCCATTAGATACGGGACTGAGCTGAATCTCAGAGGCCTTGCTTACGGGGACGGTGCCAGTAATGGTGGGATTAAAACTCAAGCTCCTCTACCCTGCACCTGCTCTTCCATCTACCTGACGTTCTCAGAGTTCGGAGTCCTGGGTTATGAATTTTGTCTTCAAGAAGGTTATGCTCTGGCAGAGGTGGCAAAGTCACGCAGGTTATGATGACCGCCATACTCATCCAAGACTTGTCTTCTGTTTTCCTGGCAGATGGTAGTATGGGGTTGTATTAGCCAGGGTCCTCCAGAGAAACAGAACCAAGAAGCTATAAGGTCAGAGGTTTATGATGGGGACTAGCTCACGTGATTATGGAGCTGAGAGCTCCCATGATCTGCTGTCTGCAAGCTGGAGGCCCGGGAAACCAGTGGCATGGCTCATGGTCCAAAGGCCTGAGAAGCAAGTGCATAGATCCACAAAGGCAGGTGAAAATGCATATCTGAGCTTGAGCAAAGAGAGCAGATTCCCCTTCCTCTGCCTTTGTTCGATTTATAGTCCATGGGTTGAATGAAGCCCACCCACACAGGTGAGGGTGGTCTTTACTTACCCTCTTGACTCAACTGCCAGCCTCTTCCAGAGACGTCCTTACTGACCCATTCAAAAGTAGTGTTTTACCTGCCGTCTGGGCATCCCTTGGCCCAGTCACATAAAAGTCACCATTACAAAGGTCTTCAGAAAGAGATGTCCTTAAAAAAATCCACTCCAGGCGACCTAGATAACGGAGGTCCTGTAAGAGGGGAGCGCAGCCCATGAACAGTTGGGGTGGAGAGCTGACAGGGGATGGATCCAGTTAGGAGGCATCAGGGAAGCCTTTGTCAGGGAGGCATTCCCTCTTGACGTGGTCTTGAAGGGCAGCCAGTAAACATGGCAGAGGGGATGAGAAGGAATTACAGCCACTGGATATTGTGTGGACAAAGGCATGTGGCTTGGCTTATTGTCACCACTCGGTGCTGGATTTGATGTTCGGTCTGGAAAATGCTGTCCTGAGGTGAAGATTAATGCACTGCTTTGCAAATCAAGTCAATAACGGTTGAGCACACTGTGCCCGACAGCATGGTGCTCGAAAAACATGAATGGCCGAAGCCAAAACCTGATCTCTGCTTCTGTTGAGACCAAATGTGTGAATGTGAAATGTTTAGGGAACAGGGAAATGTTTAGGGAAATGTTTAGGGATGCCGGATTGCTAAGGGCTATAAAGTGAGGTGTGGATTAAAATGAACTAAGGAGGGACGCCTGGGTGGCTCAGTTGGTTAAGCGGCTGCCTTCGGCTCAGGTCATGATCCCGGCGTCCTGGGATCGAGTCCCACGTTGGGCTCCTTGCTCAGCGGGGAGCCTGCTTCTCCCTCTGCCTCTGCTTGCCACTCTGTCCGCCTGTGCTCGCTCGCTCTCTCTCTCTCCCTCTCTGACAAATAAATAATAAAATCTTAAAAAAAAAAAATGAACTAAGGAAACGAAGGATTAGGGGGAAAGGCCAAATGGGAGAAACGGAGCTTGATTCGCTGCTTTACCCTCCCCCAAAAGGTGTTGAGTTTAGATTGAAGCTAACGGGGAGGGAAGACATTTTGAGTGAGAGGAACAGCATATACTAAGAGATGGGGTGGTAGGACCAAACGCATTGTGTACTGCGGGGAGAATCAGGAGAGAGGATCAACGACTCCAGAGCTAGGAAGGAAACAAATATACAGTACCATGCCCACTTTTTTCAGAGAAGGTTAACCTAGATGTAGAGAGGCCGACTGGGAGCTGGGAGCGGGTGCAGCTTAAGTCAAAGGCTTCAGATTGTGTTTTGGTTCAGATAGTCACTCTGGCACTTAAACCAGACAGAATCAGTTTCGTTTTCAAGTGACAGAAAGCCCAAAACATAAGAGTAGCTTCAGTAGGATAGGCATTGAATTGTCTGTCTTGTCAACAAGTCCAAAGGTAGTCCAGGGCTTGTGTGGTGTTGTGTGGTGCCAGGGACCCGGCTTCTTTGCCTCGTGGCTTTGCCATCCCTAACCAGTGGTTTCCACCTCACAGTCCAGACTGGCTGCCAGTGTTCCTGCCATCAAAGAAGAGTCCATCCCTTCTGTATATGTTACCTCTTACACATTATGACTATCATGCCTTCTCCCTTGCTTTTGTCTAGAACACAGCCACATGGGCATACTTAGCCACACAGAGGGCTGGGAAATGTAAACTTGATTACACAAGGCTAGGTGCACAGCTAAAAATGGGAGTTTCCAGTTACTAAATTGGAAGAGGAGAGAGGATATTGAAGAACACCCAGGAGTATCTGACACTCTGCAGAGCCTTTGGCACCGTCAGAAAATCCTCCAAGCCTCTGTTCTTTCCCTGTAACATGGGATAATCCATACTTAGTTCTTGGAGTAAAAATTCAGGTAGCCTATGGAAAGTATCTGGTCCAACATTTAACCCCTGTTTGGTGCTAAATATGTTTTCATTCCTTTTGTTATTTTTTTAAGGCAGTTGTTCTTACATTATCTGGGGAGGGGGACAAGATCCTTGGTCTGCCAAGTTGAAGACCAGGGTCTTTGTGCATTGCAGCGTCAAGGAACAGCCACTCAGTTGTTTTCTGGCTTGTTGATTTCATTGATTGATATGAGCAGTAGAACGTTTTTTCCAATAATAATGTATAAGGGAGTGCAGGGTATTAGTGATTCAAGCAGAGGTGGGGATATAGAGGCCTATGGCCTTTCCCTTCACCCCCAGCCTTTCTCCTCTGCCTTTGAGTTCCGTCCTTGGATCCCCCAGAGACCCACTGAGCACAAGTAGACCCCCACTCACAGATAGATAAAGGAGGGCTCATTGTCAGAGAGTGAGAAAATAGGACTGAACCGAGGCCTTCCGGTCCTTTGGTAAGTAGGTGATGAGCACCTGCTTTATGCCAGGAACGGTTCCCAGTTCTGGAATGGGGTGCAGCAGAAAATGAGAGACAGATGCCCTGTCCTTATGGGGCCCGTATTCCCGGGTGGGGGTATATCTGGAAATTCTTGGATACGGTCACCCTTTGAATTGATATACATCATCTCATTCTGCATACTGTGTGTGTGGAGGGGTTTTGGGGATACAGGGGGGCAACTTCCATGTACATCTGCCTGTTTGAGATCCTGAAGAGCTTAGCTACATAGACATAGGTGATCAAATGAGCTCATGGAATCTGCTTGTCCCATGACTTTGTTTTGCCCGCCCCCCCCCGCCCCTTTGGCTCTCTTGGAATTGATGCTTATTACATGGGATTTTTCCATGAACCCCTGTGCCAGCCAGTTCTGAATGGTTAGGTGAGGCAGAGCCATTAGAGGTTAATGGTGATGTATTTGGTGCTGCTCGGGTGGCAGTACGGAATACGATCCAGAAATGCAAACATTTCCAGAACCTCCACCAGGTTCCTGAGACAACCACATGTAGAAGGAACAAGAGCCCACGTGGGATGCCGAGAACCTCTTCCAGCAACTCCTGATAAAGTATAATTAGGGCAAGTCTCCTAGATCCTAGTCTGTATGTCCCTCTCCCAGTGGAAACCTTGGCCAAATGGTTCTGCGATGCTGTTTGGCAACGTGCATAGGAGGAATGGACCTATTCACAGAGAAAGGTTTGCCTTAACTTACTTAGTACAGTTTTAGACTACGAGGTTGCGTTACAAAAGACAGCATGTGGGTCTAGTCCCCCAAAAGCCACCTTTGGCTCAGATGTGCTCACCAAACAGAGACGGGGACCCCAGGTGGTGTGAAGGGGTCATTGTCCTTGCACCATAGCCTGGCCTGGGGATCCCGTGGGCTCTGAGCAATGAGACTAGCTCCACTTTCCTGGGGGTGGGGATGTAAGTAACCACATTGCCTCCCTTGCAGGACTGGGATTAGCAACCAAAATAGTCCTCCAGCATCTGAAAGATGAAAGCCATTTAATCTCACATTTTCGGAGGAGAAAAGATAATGATGTGGAACCATGGCAACTCCTGTTAATCCTGCCCCCATCACTTATTACGTGCCGAAGACTCGGCTGGCCACGGCACACACCTTACCTTATCACGGTCCATCTAAGCTCAGCCCTATAATTACACAGTGGCATGGCCGTTAAAACCTTGCTTCTGTAGAAAGGGAGGCAGATGGTCTGAGAGTTTAGGATACTTACCTATGATGGGAAGCAGCAGCACAGCATTCTAACTCGGGCTGATTTGAAACTAAACAGCTGTCTCACAGACGCACCTCGGTCAGGCTGTGGCATAGGACATCAGCCTTGAGTGAACGAGATCCTGGATGCCTGGGTCTGGCCATTCCTTTGTTCCTTTATCCAACACACAGTTCTAAGCTCATGCTGCAAGCCACCCTCTTCTAGGTGTTTTTAGAAGCTCAGTGATCGGGGCGCCTGGGTAGCTCAGTGGGTTAAAGCCTCTGCCTTCGGCTCAGGTCATGATCTCAGGGTCCTGGGATAGAGCCCCGCATTGGGCTCTCTGCTCAGCAGGGAGCCTACTTCCCTTCCTCTCTCTCTTTGGGTCTCTCTGCCTTCTTGTGATCTCTGTCAAATAAATAAATAAAATCTTAAAAAAAAAAAAAAAAAAAGAAGCTCAGTGATCAAGACAAAGATCCCTGCCTTTGTGGGACTTACCATCTCCTGTTCTCATTTTTAAAAAATTCATTCTTGCCCAGTCAAGGCAAGTGACATTACTATCTTTGAAATGGGCCACAGTGGAATTTGAGTTGAAAGAGTGAATATGGCGATTTGTGTGTTGGAGTGATTATACTTCTGTCCTGACATTTGAGTCTGAGTGAGCTCTGGGGTTATACCTTGGGCAGTTGTTTGGGGGAAAATGGGAAAGCACTGATGAGCCTGTGAAATTGAGCACAGGGGCAAAGAGGGGGATACAGTCAGCTGGAGGCTTGCAGAACGATGCGGTGCACGCGTGCGTCTGGGGAAGGGCCCGGCTCGGGCTGGGAGCTTAAGAGGGGAGAGGGTTGATGCCCATCAGGGACCGGTTTAGGGAAGATGGGGTGGCACTCAGACAGGCATCAGAGCTGGAGGGATCCCAAACGACCACAAGAAGGCTACAGAGAGCAGAAAAATGTTTTCAAAGAATGGGAGCGTCCCGAGGAGTGAAAAGAGGCTCAAGAGAACAGTGACTGTTTTCAGAAACATGTAAATTATACGACAGACAAGAAGGGTGAGGAGACATTTCAGGGAGAGTGTGATTTGGTGGTGGGAGGGGGGCCGTCCCCCCCCCAACCCCGCGCAAACCCCGGGGGGGATGTGGGAAATGGCGAAGCAGATGGGAAATGAACCAAAAATTGAGAAACACTAAATGGGTTATAGTGGCATTTGTGAGACAGTAAGATAATTTGTCTGAAGGGGAATGGTGAATAATAAATATGTCTTGAGAACATTTCAAATAATCAGATTTTGGAAGTTAAAGGAGACTTACGCCCATGAAGATGAAAGAGAGAAAGGAGAAATCAGAGCGAATGAGACATTTTAAGTGAGAGTTCAAGGAACTTCGCCAGCCCGTATATGGTTGGCTTTTGACGGGAGGGCAGAGAGACCCCTGGTCACAGCCGTGAAAAGCATGGCCTTAAAAAGACCAGGTTGGGGGCCCCTGGGTGGCTCAGTGGGTTAAGCCTCTGCCTTTGGCTCAGGTCATGATCTCAGGGTCCTGGGATTGAGCCCTGGCATCGTCGGGCTCTCTGCTCAGCAGGGAGCCTGCTTCCCCCTCTTTCTCTGCCTGCCTCTCTGCCTACTTGTGATCTCTTTCTGTCAAATAAATAAATAAAATCTTAAAAAAAAAAAAACCAGGTTGCCTCTGGGGTGGGGTGTTAGAAAGTACGACAGAGTGGAAAAATTATAAATAAAAAAAATGCACAGGAAATGTCCATAAATCTTAGATATTAGTTATTAGGTAACAGCCATAAAGCAGGCATAGTGCTGGGCATTTTAAGGGCACCATACCTAAGGCTACCCTGAACCCAGGAGTTAGGTAACGGTGAGCTGAAACCATGTGAGACTGTCTTGGCTGTTTCATACGGTTGAACCTGATCCATTTTTTACAAGGAAAGAAATGAAAGCTCATAGAATTTTAAATACACTGCCCAACGTGACACAGGTGGGAGCAAAGAGCCAGGCTTTGGATCCCTGTTCCATTTTCCAGTATCACAGAAATAGAAATTCATGGTTTTATTTATCAGCACCAGCTCTGTGCCAGGCTCTGTGTCTGGCACTAGAAATATGATGCTAAAGGCAGACGCAGTCCCTGCCTTCATGATGCGTACCGTCTAGTGGTTAAAAAGAAAAAAAAATTGCAAAAACCCAAACCAAGGACAGTCAAGAAGAGCTGACCAATAACAGTAGAAGGCAAGCCTCGTGCAATCTTAAACTTTCTGGCAGCGTGTTCAACAAGGAAAAAGAAGCAGATGCTATTAATTTTAATAATACGTCTCATATCACCCAAGACGTCTGAAATGTTTCAACACGAGATCAGTATAAAATGACGCAGGAGATCTTTTTGCATGATTTTTCCCTCCGGAGTCTCCGGCTCCGGGGTGCGTTCCGTCCTTATGGTGTCTCTCCTTCAGACTCACACGTGCAGTTGCTCACCGGCCACGTGCTCTGGTAGCTGTTAACACCAGACAGCGCAGGTCTAGGAAGAACTTGACAATGCAGGCCGAATTTCATGGCAGTCCTATTATAGGAAAAATTGCCTCTCTATTCTTGAATGTTCTTTCTGGTCCCCTCATATCAGCCCTTCACAGGGCACAGAGTTCAAGCCGTAGGCAAGTGTTCCTTTCATCCGGACTTAGCATCTGTTACACACCTAAGCAGATACCGAAGGAAACTTGTCCTAGTGTACGGCCCATAACTTAACGTATTTTCTAGTTTAGCATTGTGTATGTCACGGGCATTTTAAAAAAAACCCAACTACTTGGCTTTGTCATCAATGGTTGGTAATAACACCGAAGCCGGCCCCTCTGCAAACCCCCGGAGCGCCCCCATCCGGCCACATTTTGCCAGCATTGCTTCCCAGCTATTTATTGCTCCCGATGGGAATAGCGAGGATGGAATTTGAAGCCTAGCTGCCGCCAGAATTTCTAATATTTCATCTGGTCACTAAAAGTTTATAATCCATTTTGGAGAGAGAAACAAAACAGTGTTAAGATTTTATGGTTTAATACAAGTACCCAGCAGGTGTTAATGGGGACCAAGCAGTGGAGTGTGTAATGGGATTTCCCTAGGTAAAGAATTCTGCTTGGGAGCCAGTTTAGATGGGGAGAAAGTCTGAGAAAATATGAATTGTATTTCCTAGAAATTGGTTGGGGGAATTGAAGGTAGTCGGTGCTTGCATCCTGCCAACTTCATAATGAAATTGCTGTTCAGCAAAAATTTCTGTCCGTGGCCCCCCCATACCTGCCCAAGGGAGTGAGGACTGTTAATAAAAAACAAAAGGAAAAACAATAAAACAATATTAGTGTTGCATATACAGACTCCTCGGTCCAGAATAGTGAATCTTAAAGGAACACAGAAAACGAGGGGGCACGAGAACATCTGTATAGTGGTTTCCATGTAATCGGAAGAGGAGTGATGGTGTCTAAATCATCTCCTGGCTCGTGCTATCTGATCTCACCGCAAGACGGGAGAAGGGGAGTGCGTAGAGGAAGTAGAGATGGGGTAAAGAAGAGGGAGGTTTGAGTAAATTCAGCTGGCAAATCGAAAGATCTGGTTGCTCATCAGCACACGCTAGCTCCTTGAGTCAAATGGCTACTGTGATGTTCGGGTCGCGCCCCACGTAACCTTGAGAATGGCTCTCGCCAGGGCCATGCGTCTAGGTCAGACTCAAAGCATTTGCTGTCTGGTCCACCTTTTCCAAAAAAGATAACCAACTGGATATGTCTGAACCTCTTGATAATTGATTGGAATTTTCAGTTCCCCTGCCTTTGGGTCATTGAGTAGATCCATCCCAAGCTCTGTCCATCCCATAGTGTTGGACAAGTCAGACCCTGGCCTGGTAGCTAATTTGATTCAGCAACATCAACCAGAACAATAAATTAAAAACCTCTGAGTTTGGGGCAGCAAATACGAAGACTTGATAATGGATACCGGACTAGCTCTGGTAAAGGCCGCTCGCGGGAGAGTCTGTGACCAGTCTGCCATCCTGTTCCGTGGTTCTGTGCTGTTGGCTTGGTGGTGCCCCCCCTGCAGGGCATCGCCACCCCTCGCCCCTGGCCATTCACCCGGCCAGCCCTTGCTCTTCCTTCCACTTTGTCTCCTGATGACAGCTGTGCCTCTTGCCATAGAATCAGCCACCTTCTTCCTCATGCTCTTGACCAGCCTACTTAGTACATGTCTCTGATTTTATACTTCGCTGCTCTTGACTCCAGTTATGTATCGTAGAACTATGTTTGTTTACTTTGTTGTTTTTCCCAGGTCATGGCATATGCCAGTGTCTTTTGGATGGGTATATGGATGAATGTATTGATGGGTGGATGGATGAGTGGATGGACAGAAGGACAGACAGACGGATGTAGGCATGGATGGCTGGCACTTCTGGTGAGAATATCTTACGAACTCAACCACCAAACATGAACCCCAGCCCTACAGTGTGCCAGACAATATAACAAGGCTAAAAATAAACACGGGAAACAAAACCGAAAGTCAACTGGGAAAATATGAACAACTTAATTTACACCCCCCCACACACACACAATTCATGACTTTTTTTTAGCCATAAGCAAAAATGAAGTTGTCCTCCAGTGCAGAGAAGGAAAGAAGCAGTTTTAGCTCTGCTTCTCTTGCCAGCAAATCTATGCATCCCTCCTTTGTTTAAGACCTTTCATTGATCTCTCCAGCCTTCTGAACAAAACCCAAATGCTTTAGGGTAGCATTCAAGGTCCTGTAGGATCCGGCTTCAGGGATCCACACCAGAGGAATCCTACTGCCCCAGTAGCTTATTAAGCTGTTCCCTGTTTTCCCTAGCGTGTGCCACGCTGCCAACCTTTGCTGACTCTTCTTTTGTCAAGGTGATGCCTTTGCTCAGAATTCTCTTCTCCTTCTCCTCGTTTTTTAAAAGTAGGCTTCATGTTCAACACTGAGCCCAGTGCGGGGCTTGAACTCATGACCCTGAGATCAAGACCTGAGCTGAAATCAAGTCAGAGGCTTAACTGACAGAGCCACCCAATCACCTGTCTCCCGCCTCTTCTTTTTTTTTTTTTTTTTTAATTTTTATTTATTTGTCAGAGAGAGAGGGAGAGAGAGCGAGCGAGCACAGGCAGGCAGAGGCAGAGGGAGAAGCAGGCTCCCTGCCGAGCAAGGAGCCCGACGTGGGACTCGATCCCAGGACGCCGGGATCACGACCTGAGCCGAAGACAGCCGCTTAACCAACTGAGCCACCCAGGCGTCCCTGTCTCCCGCCTCTTCTTAACTCCTTCAGTCTTCAGGATTCCCCACGAAGCCCCACCCCCGATCCCTTAGCTTGAGTGAGGGGCCTCCCTCTGCATTCCTGCTTCTCCCACTTCTTAAGCATCCCTACATGAGCGGTGTTCTTCGCGCTGTCATTGTTTACGTGCCTGTGTTACTGGGTGGTAAACGTGTGGGTAGGAAGGCGGACAGGCACTGTGGTTTTTATTTCCATATCTATAGGACTCCCCATAGGGCCTGACACATAATAGACATGCAGCAAATAGTTGTTGAATCAACAGAAAATATCCTACGAGGAAATGATTCCAGACACCTCACGTGCCCCCGATAGGAGAGTGGTTACTCTCTGCTCCTTCTGGAATTGCAACAGTATATTTTTTCTGTTTTTTAACAGACACTATTTGCAGAAAATTTGGAGAACACAAAGATACACAAAAGAAAATAAAAGGTACCTGTAATCCTTCTATGTACAGACAAACCTTGTTTTTATCCTCTTCTGCTTATTTAATGTGAAAGAGTGAGCGTTTTCTCCTCTCCATTAACTTTCATCGAAAATATGATTTTCTAAACCCCAAATAGTTCATTGAGTGGATACACAATATTTGTTTTTTTGCCTTTTCCCCAATTTCTTTACCTTGTCCTGGGAGACCTGATTTTCCCCCCATATGACACAGCCCACGGAAGACATGTGACCAGTTAGGACAGTGTCTCGCTTTTGAATTTTTTATACTCTATTTCTCCTCGTTAATATTTTACTTCTTCAGCTGCTTTTGGAATTAAAGGAGTATAAAGCAAGAAAATGCCATGGTCTCGAGATCTCCAAATATTTCAACCCACCATGCTACCTTCATTGAGTTTCTGTTAATTGGTGGTTCCCTTGGAAGTCTCCAACAATATCAGCTTTTCCTCAAGCTACAAGAAGATGTGGACTCCTGGGGATCCTGCCCCCTAAATCCTGGGAGGAGAGCTCTGCCGTGCCTCCCTCCTCGTCCACATGCAGCCTGCCTGCAGGCAAGGTAGCTTTGAATAGGGTTGGAGGTAAGATGGGTCATAAGGCAGACAGGCGTCCTGTGCAACAGAAGTGCTAGGACAGTGGTTGACCACACGGATGTTATATAAGGCAGATGCTGAGACGTTGTCCTTGTTGCTTCTCTCTCTCCAACCTTCACATCACTGATTACCTGCTAAATATTCTCCACCTGATCTTGTTGGTGCAACTCGTACTCCTCATTCTCCTCAACCGTTGGGGCCACGACAGAGCCAAAGCCAACATCATCTCTGACCTAGAGAATAAGCACACCGTAACCCACCCACCCTTGTGCATTCACTCTGGTTGCCTCCAACCCACTCTCTATACAGCCCTCAAGTCAAGTCTGATTGTTTTGCCTCCTTGAATTAAAATCTTCAGTGTGGTCTTAATGTTTTAAAACAAGGACAGATGGGGCGCCTGGGTGGCTCAGTGGGTTAAATAGCCTCTGCCTTCAGCTCA
This sequence comes from Mellivora capensis, assembly GCA_004024625.1. NCBI lineage: Eukaryota > Metazoa > Chordata > Mammalia > Carnivora > Mustelidae > Mellivora > Mellivora capensis. Next base: position 92,794 of record PISX010006403.1, read on the forward strand.
GGTCATGATCCCAGGGTCCTCAGATCAAGCCCCGAATCAGGCTCTCTGCTCAGCAGGGGGCCTGCTTCCTCCTCTCTCTCTGCCTGCCTCTCTGCCTACTTGTGATCTCTCTCTCTGTGCCAAATAAATAAATAAAATCTTAAAAAATAATAATAAAACAAGGACAGAACTCTTGAATGTGGCCTAAAAACCTTGGCACTATCTCCCCTATTCATCTTCTCACCACACCACATCCCACATTCTTCTCTCTCTGCTTCAGTCTCATTGGTTTGCAGTCGGTCCCTTGTGTGTGTACAGCCACAGGGCCTTTGCACCTACTACCCCTTTTACCTCGAATTTACTTATGTCTTTTTTAACCTAGTTAATGCTGACTCATCCCCAGTGAAGCCATACTTCCTCATAGAAGCCCTGCCTGACCCCTGTTTCACTTCCAGACAGCCCAACCACCTCACTCTGATAACACTTGTCATAGATCTGTAAATGATTAATGCCCGTTCTCTCCTCTAGACTGGAAGCTTCATGAGGGGAGGGATCATGTCTGTTTCCTTATTTATCCTCAGTCAAGTGTCTGAGTCCTGGCGTATAGCAAGCGTTTAGTGAGATTAGTGGGATGAGTAATGAATAGGTGGGATACCATTTCTTTGAAGTTGCATCCCACATGGTCAAAGAGCCAGCAGCTTCCTTTAGGGAAACTTGTTAAAACATAATAGAACATGCTTTAAGATCTCCTGTGATGTCATTTGAACAGAGGTCTGTGGGTGCAGCAGGGCCAAAAGGTTCTGTCGCATGTGCTCATGACAGTCCATTGCTAACATCTGTATAGGGTGGGGGACTCCAAGAGTGAGTACAGGCTCCTGGAAGCGAGTGCCTGGCCAGTTAGCAGTGCCAGCATGGGTACCAGTACTCCCACACATAGAGGCCACTTGTCACAGGTGATGACGGCCATGTAAGCCTCTATCTTCTGTGAGTTACGCGGATGGTGCCATCCACTCATCTGACCTCTTTCCTTCTTCCCTAAAAACCTTGTCTTTCTCTCTTCTTCTCTCTAGATTTATGGTCAACGTGACATGGGATGGCAAAGACTTGTCCTTCACTGAGGAAGGCTATCAGGTGCACCCCAGGCTGGTGGTGATTGTGCTGAACAAGGACCGAGAATGGGAGAAGGTGAGCGTCCTTCTGCATGTTGAATGCTGGGGGTGGGAAGGATGAAAGCATGGGCGGTGGAAGGGCTCAGCAACTCCTTTTCCCAACACATTTCCTGCTGAGCTGCTCCAGATCCCATCCCACTACCAGGAGCAGATCTTTCTTGGCACGAGTTGGACCAAATATTATAGGTGTAGCTGGAATGCTTTTTCTGGGTCAGCTGTGGTAACTGTGTGCTGTTCCTTGTGTCAGCTTCTCCAATAGCATTGGGAAGGGTCCTTGAAGGATTTAGGATAAGTAATGTAAAGACTAAAGGTTGGTTCACATTGTTGGAATAGCAAAGGTTTACCATAGAGCAGCGATCTCACCAGTTTGCCTATACCCATATTAAGTACCGTATGTACACATTTTGCCATGTACCTAAACCCCTATATTTTCACTTACATTGTCTTTTACTTTAAGTCAACTAATTCCCAAAACTTTAGTGTATCACTTCTGTAAACCACAGATAGGAGAAGGAGGTTATAGTTCTCATAAGGCACTTTTTCTAGTACATATATATCAACTCTTGAAAAGTATAAAACATAACTCTACAGGAAAAATCATCACACTCCCCCCCAACAAGCTGTGTCCTGAGTCAGACAGGGGAGATGTCACAGGGGTTTTATAGACAACCCCACGCAAACAATGGCAGTATCCGCCCCCCTTGCCCTCTCTCCCCACCAAATCCCAAATTCCTCGCCACACCATCACATAAAGAGCAGAAAAAAAGGTAGCAAAAGGAAGCCTGGGTCATTATCTTTTCTTTCTCGACAAGCAAGGCATGGCTTCTGAACCACCTCAAGCTACTTGAAATTTCACTTTGCACATCAGATGGTGCTTGAGAGATCCTAGGGGATAGGAAGATGTGGGATATGTGGTGGGAGCCATACTGTAATGAACTAGGATCAGAAGAAAGTACTGTGGAAACAAAAGCATTGACTTTGGGGGATCTGGGATGGTTTCCTGGAAGGAAAGATAGAAAGAAAGCTTTGGAAGATTTTTGCTTGCTACACCCATCAGCTACAAAAGAGACTTACCTTCAAGCATACTTAGAAAAGTCACCCAAGCAGACTGTGTCCTGGAGCATAAAACAAGTCTCGATATGTTTTAAAGGATGGAAATAATAGAGAATACATTCTTGGACCACACAGTGTTAAAATAAAAGGTTATAATAAAAGTAGATCCAGGGAATCTCCAGATGTTTGGAAATTAGATAACACTTCTGAATAGCTCATGGGTCAAAGAAGAAATCGGAAGCCATTAGCAAATATTTTGAATGAAACGACAATAAAAACACAGCATAGCAGATTTGAAGAATAAAGTGGAAGGTGTGCTTAGGGGGACGTTTATAGCTTGAAATACGTATAACTTAAAAAAACAAGGCATGTGTAAAGTCATTGATTTAAGCTTCTGCATTGAGAAGCTAGAAAAAGAAGAGCAAAGTTAACCCAAATGAAATGGAAGAAAATCACAAATACAAGAGTAAAAATCAAGGTAGAACACAAAATATAGAGAAAATCAACAAAGCCAAAAGGTAGTTCTTTGAAAAGATTAATGAAATTTGTAATTTCTAGCAAGAATGATCACACAAAACAGATAAAAGACAAATACTAATGAAAAAAATACTAAAAATGCAAGAGGAAATATCACTACAGTCGTTAAGATCCTGCAGACACTAAAATGATAAAAATTATGAATAATGTATGTCAACAAATTCCACTATGTAGACAAAATGGGTACATTTTTTGAAAAACAAACAATAAAACCCACAAATTTCCAAAACTGACCTAAAAATGAAATAGACGGTCTGAAGTCTCTAAGTTTCTAAACTCTAAACTTGCTAAGAAATTGAATTTATAACTGAAATCTTTCCCATTTCAAAAACAATAAAAACTCCTGACCTAGATGGCTTGGCTGTGAATTCCATCAGACATTTTAAAAAGAAATCACACCAGTCTACACGGTGTTTCAATATATTAATAATCAAAATCAAGCAATATATTTACAAATAATATATCATGGATAAATAGTGTTTACCCTAGGAACTCAAGATTGGTTTAACATTCAAAAAATAAATCAATGTAACTTACCATATTAATGTAATAAAGGAGAAAAATGTAATCTCAGTAGATGCAGAGAAAGCATTTGACAAAATCTGATACATCCATTTGCGATAAAGGAGGGAGATTTCTCAATCTGATAAAGGTTATCTATGAAATTCCTGTAACTCACATCTCATACAGTGATGAAATGATGAAAATAAATCCACAGACATGCTTTCAAAGGAATAATTATGAAAATGGGGGAAAGGAAAGTGTTTTTTTAGCGATTTATTTATTTTAGAGAGACAGAGAGCTTGGTGGGAGTGGGGGGTTGGCGTGTGGACAGAGGGAGAGGCAGAGAATCTCAAGTAGATTCTGCACTGAGTGTGGAGCCCTACTTGGGGTTCGAACTCACAACCTGAGATCATGACCTGAGCCAAAACCAAGAGTCAGACAGAACCGACTAAGCCACCCAGGCACCTCGAAAGGAAAGTCTTTTTTTAATAAATGGCACTAAATTAATCAGATATCCGTATAGAGAAAAAAAATACCTTGACCCATAGCTCACATTATACATAAAAATTACTTAAATTTCAGACCTAAATGTAAAAGCTAAAACTGTGAAGTTTTTAGAAGAAAATTTAGGAGGATATCAGTGTGATCTGAGAAAGCAGAATGCAAAAGGCATTTAGTGTATAGTAAAAATAGCAAACTGGGGATGCGTGGGTGGCCCAGTTAGTTAAGCGTCTGCCTTCAGCTCAGGTCATGATCTCAAGATCCTGGGATCAAGCCCAGTATCAGGATCTTTGCTCAGAGGGTACTGTGCTTCTCCCTGTCCCTCTGTGCTCTCTCTTTCACACACGCACATGCACACACATTCTCTCAAATAAATAAAATCTTTAAAATAAATAAATAGACTGAACTCCATCAAAATTTAACAATTTTTTGAATTTTTCTCATGTATAGACACTGTTAGAAAATGAAAAAGGCATGCCACAGGTTGGGGGAAAAATATTAACTCTCCATGTATATCCCAAAGGGTAATGTCCAGAATATATAAAGAACTCCTATAAATCAATAATAAAAAATAAAACAGTCCCAAAAGTTCATTTTTGCTTTTGTTTCCTTTGCCTTTGGTGACATATCTTGAAAGAAATTGCTGTGGCTGATATCAAAGAGGAGAAAGGGGAACCCTCCTACACTGTTGGTGGGAATGCAAGTTGGTGCAGCCACTCTGGAGAACAGTGTGGAGGTTCCTCAAGAAGTTAAAAATAGAGCTTCCCTATGACCCTGCAATTGCGCTACTGGGTATTTACCCC
>PISX010006404.1:0-97772 GCA_004024625.1 Mellivora capensis
ACCCTGAATAGCCAAACCAATCTTCAGAAAGAAGGACAAAGCTGGACAATCCCAGATTTCAAGATATACAACTGTAGTAATCAAAACAGTATGCTATTGTCACAGAAACAGACACAAATTAATAGAACAGACAAGAGACCCCAGAAATAAAGCCATACTTACTTGGTCGATTAATCTATGACAACAGAGGCAAGCATATGCAATGGGGAAAAGACAGTCTCTTCAATAAATGGTGTTCAAAACACTAGGTGGCTACATGCAAACGAATGAAACTGGACCACTTTCTTACACAATACACAAACTCAAAATGGACTAAAGACCTAAATGTGAGACGTGATACCACACAACTCCCAAAAGAAAACAGAGACATCAATCTCTTAGATACTACCCTTGGCAACATATCTAAGGATATGTCTTCTCAGGTAAGAAAAACAAATGCTAATATAAACTACTGGGACTACATCAAAATAAATGTTTTTGCACAGCAAAGGAAACCATCAATAAAACAAAATGGCAACCAAGTAAATGAGAGAAGATATGTGCCAATGATATATTTCATAAGGGATTAATATCCAAAATTCATAAAGAACTTACACAAGTTAACACCCAAAAAATGCAATAAAAAATGTACAGAATACCTAAAAACACATTTTTCCAAAGATGGAGATGGCAAAAAGATACATGAAAAAGATGTTCAATATTACTAATCATCAGGGAAATGCAAATCAAAACCACAAAAAAACAAAATCACCTCACACCAGTTCAAACAGCTAGTATCAAAAACAAAGAAGTAACAAATGTTGACAAGAATGTGAAGAAAAAAGCCTTCACACTCTGCAGTGGAAATGTAAACTGGTATAGTTACTATGAAAAATAGTATGGCGGTTCCTCAAAAAATTAAAAATAGAAATATCATATAATCTAGCAATTATACTTCTGGGTATTTACCCAAAGAAAATGAGAATACTAATTCAAAAAGATGTAAGATACATTCATTGCAGTGTTATTTAAAATAGCTAAAATATGGAACAAATCCAGTGTCCTCAACTGACAAATGGATAAATTAAGAGTCGCGCGTGCGCGCGTAATGGAATATTACTCAGCCATGAAAAAGAACGAGATCTTGCTATTTGAAACAAGATGGATGGACCTAAGAAGTACTAGGCTAAATAAGCTGAGAGAAAGAAAAATACCATATGATTTCACTTACATGTGGAATAATAAAAACAAACAAACAGGGGCACCTGGGTGACTCAGCTGGTAAAGCATCTGCCTTCAGCTCAGGTCATGATCTCATGATCTTGGGACCAAGCCCCACATCTGGCTCCCTGCTCAGCAGGGAGTCTGCTTCTCCATTTCCTTCTGCCCCTCCCCCAAGCTTGTATGCCCACGCGTGCATGTTCTCTCTCAAATAAATAAAATCGTCAAACAAACGAACAAAAAACTCTTAAATACAGAGAATAAACTGGTAGTTGCTAGATGGGAGGTAGGTAGAGAGAATGGTGAAATAGGTGAAGCGGATTAAGAGGTACAAACTTCCAGTTATAAAATAAATAAGTCACACAGATGAAATATACAGCTTTGGAATGAAGTCATTAATATTATAACCATGTTGTATGGTGACAGATAGTGACTACACTTATCATGCTAAGCCCTGATTAATGGACAGAATTGGGTAGTATGTCGTACTCTAAAAACTAATATAACATATATTAATTGTACTTCATTAAAAAAAATAAAAAATCTTTCCATACTAAAAATATTTGTTGAAAATAATACATCTACGTTAATTTGAATAGAGGGATTTGGAGTGATTTATATTTTCTACTTTGTGATTTCTTAGGCTCCCATAATTCTGTCAAAAAACATTTCATGCCTTGGACCCCTTTTGCATTGCAGGTGGGAATGTAAAATGGAACAGTGAGTATAGAAAATAATATGGCAGTTCCTGAAAAATTAAAAACAAAAATACCATGGGATTCAGCAATTCTACTTCTAGGTATATACCCAAAAGAACTGAAAACAGAATCAAACACGTTTGTACGCCAATGCTCATAGCACCATTATTCACAATTGCCAAAGATGAAACAACCCACATGTCCACTGACAAACTGATAAACAAAAGGTGATACATACATACATTGTAATATTATTCAGCCTTAAAAAGAAAAATGTTACAAATGGATGAAGCTAAAAGACATTATGCTGAGGGAAATAAGCCAGACACAACAGGACAAGTAACTGTGTGAGGCCACTTACATGAGGTAGTCAAATCAGTCGAGTAGTCAAATTCATACAAACAAACGTTTTTATGATTTATGTTTCTTTATTTTTGTTAAGAGTTTCCTGTTAGAGCACAGGTTCACAGCAAAACTGAGAGGAAAGTACAGAGAAAAACATTTTTTTTCAAAGAACATGCACTTAAAAACAAAACCAAATGTACTATATAAAATGTCATCATTTCCACTAACCTGAAATGGATGCCATTCTAAAACTGAATTGGAGATCCAAATGTCTTTCTAAAAATGAAAGAAAAATCATAGAAAAAATTTTAAACCATACTATATTGATAATGCCTAACCAACAATTATTTTTCACTACTAAGCATGAAAAATACTACAAAGTAAATTATATATTGTAGTGACTTTTATGCTTTTCTTTTTTTAATGTAGGCTCCACACCCAGTGGGAGCCCAAGTTCAAGGGGGCTTGAACTTCAGACCCTCAGACTCTCAGATCAAGGCTTGAGCTGAGATCAAGTCACATGCTCAACCAGCTGGGCTACCCAGGTGCCCCTACTGTAGTGACTTTGAAAAGAAGGTTTACATGATTATTCCCACACTGATTTTTATGAAGAATTCTCTAGATTTCAGAGACGTGTCCAAAAATCACATAAACATCAGTAACACTTAAATACCACATAGAAAGTGATTAGCAAAAAAAAGCAAAGAGGCTAAACAGTGTTAGCACTATATTACCGTATGATCTTCGAAAAGTTAAACAACCTGTTCCTCTTAGCCTCTTTCCTTACCTGTAAAATTGGGATGATAAAACCTATCTTACAAATAAGAGATTCAAATGCCCCACATTAGGCAAAATCCATCCACATAATTACTCCAATTAATCATTCAACATTTTATTGAATACTTGCTTAAAGAGTTACGATTTCAGTTAATCTTAAAAGAGGGACTGGTATTTTATAGAGGGATTAGATTTCAGGAGAGAACATGAAAAGGTCAGACATAGGGAAAACACAGAATATGCAATTAAGAAACTCTAAATACCTCTAAATGGCTAAAATTTAAGAGTACACATGAGCAAGTGGAAGGAGAGGAGGCTTGAGGGTAGGAACTTCTTACTATATAAGCTGCTTTATAACAATATACCTCTGAGCTTCCATGTTTTGGTTTGAACGCTCCTGGTTTGCAAACTGTCTTTTTGGTGAGTGCACAATAAACTTTTGCTGATTACTACTTCAATGATTCATTGGTTTTACTTCTGTTATTTCCAAACTTTTGACAATTTATGGTGTAAAAATGGGATTCAAACAAGACACCCCCTCCCATTGTCCCCCTCAATTCTGAGGCTCCTATGGTGATGGAAGCCATAAAGTCCACTGAGTTCACTGCTTTCTCAGTGACCCTAGAGTCTGGAGTTCCCTCCTATATCTGAGCTTTGTTCTTTCCATTTCGAGCTGACTTTAACATGCATACCTACATTTTGTTTGTTGAAATTTCTTGGTAAATCATCCTATTCTGTTCCAAAGAGAGGAGGGGAGGGAAGCACATGGTTAGTTCCCTGTGTTTTGGAACAGCTTTTAGAAAACAGGGTCCCTCATAGTTAAGAACTCTTAAGGGATCTATAAAGACAAAGATGGGTTCCGCCTAGTCTATGGACCAGGATTTTGTGCCTTTTTGGAAAATGGGTGAACTTGTGGAATTGTAGTGGCCACCGTAAGGCAACTTTAACTTAGAGAAGTGGATCTTGAGCTGTGTCTTTGGCAAGAGAGGATTTCAAATCTTTCAGTGACAATAGAATGCATTCTTTGGTTGATAAGCAGAAGTTCTAAAAGACAAAATGACTGTAAAAATAGCTTTAAAAGATCCTTATAGGAGTGTGTGGGTGGCTCAGTCAGCTAAGCATCAGACTTCGGCTCAGGTCCTAGCCCCACATTAGGCTCTCTGCTCAGCAGGGAGCTCACCTCTCCCTCTCCCTCTGCTGCTCCCCCGTTTGTGCCAGCAAATAAATAAAATACTTTGAAAAATTAAAAATTAAAAAAAATCCTTACATCATGTAAATAAAAGAAACTTCACTGGAAAAAGTCCACTCTGCTATATAAGCAGTAACCTCAACTTAGTCCCTCTGACAGAAATACAGTTAGGATCCAACTGTTCTTTTATGAACTAGTGAGTTTTGCATTATTATGGCTATCAGCTCATGACTAAATTTCTCTAAACAAATGCTATAAGATCCATTTGCATCTACCTGTATGTATATGTATGTCTATGTATACACATTATAGATGCGTGATATTTTTCTAAGTCCAGATGGTATCACCAAAACTAATGTGTAAGGAGCTCTATATAACTGTCTTAAAGAAAAATAAGCACTCATAAAGTATTCTTGAAACCCTCAGAAACAAAAACTAACCCAAACGTTTTTCAAGTTCACAGGACTTGACATAACCCGTGGAAAGTAAAACTTAGTTTAAGTTTGTTGGCTTAATAAAAGCAAGCATGTCTTCAAAACCTGTCAATAAGAAAAATAATTTAGGATGATGGTTATCTGCTTAATGTCCGATCCAAGCATGATTGTTAAAAACAAATAATTTAAATAAATGTAAATAAAGAAAAGTCTGTACCAATTAAACTAAATAATGAATATTCCTTGAATACCTAAATCACTTCCAAATGAGATAATATACTAAATCATAAAATACCAAACATAAGTTTACCTACTTTGGGCTTTTTTTTCCTATACAGTATTGTAGTATTACTAATATTTTATTTAAAGAACTTTAAACTTATACTGAAATAAAACTATACATTACTACCAAAAATGGGGGGAAAAAAAACCTATCACTTGCTAGGAGTAAAACAACCACACCTATAACTGTAATAAATATAAACCAGCCTGCTGAAGTTTGGAGATTGGGGTAATGCTCTTTTTGTTAAAATGAATCATTAGCAGGTATAAAAGAATTACTAAAGACAACTAATAATTTTTCCCTAAAACTAATAAGGACTAAAAAAAAGTTAAAAAAGAAATAATTATTGCTATGTGATCCAATATACTTATCATGTCTAGGTGCCAACTAAAATCGACCTCAGTAAATAAGTGTTTTGGAAATGCCATTTAAACCCATTTAAGTTTGCTCTCTGAATTGGTTCCTATCATGTCTATCAGTACTACGACACTGATGCAAATCTACCTTAGAATGAATGGTTTTTATTAAGCACCTCCCTTGTACTACTATGCAAGGTTCTTATTTATGTTTAATTTCTACTTTCATTTGCATCATCTGCTACAAGGTAACCTAAATCTAGTTCTTCATCTTCTAGCAAAATAAATTCTGAATAAATTCAAGCTATGGCAACTATCCCTTCATTTATAAGAAACCACTATATTCTATTGGCACCTGCCAACATTTTTACCCTACCCTGGCTTGCTCATACAGACTTGAAAGAGTCACTCATGCTTTAGTAGCCTACAATTCATCAGAACACACCAACTTTTGACTTTTTAATATTTGCAGAGAGAAAAAGATACTTGGGTCTATTAATAACCATGTCCTTTGCCACATTAATAACTATACTATTAAGAAAATGTATGTCTCTAAAAAGTTTTTATAACTGTGTCTTTATAAATTTGCCAGTCCACAATTCCTTGCTTGGTTTTTACCAGCAACTAAAGATTATAAGAGTTAAGAATTCTAAATAATATATGTAATTAAAGCTCCTAGAAATAATAAGGATGAAAGAAAACAATAGTATATGAAAAGCAGTTAAAGAAAATATAACGTGTTTTTTGGACAAAGAAATATATGAAACACATGGGTTTTGCTGTTGTTTTGGTAAGGGAAAAAGGAAAGTAATTTTGTCTGAAAGTAAAATGATAATTTCAGAATGAGAAGGGGGGAAAAATGAAGTAAAAACTGGATGGATATAAAAAATTGTAGAGGGCGCCTAGGTGGCTCAGTCAGTTAAGCATCTGCCTTTGGCTCAGGTCCTGATCCCAGAGTCCTGGCATCTAGTCACATATCTTTAGGCTCCGCTCAGTGGGGAGTATGCTTCTCCTCCCTCTGCCCCTCCCTCCTGCTCTGAGTGCTCTCTCTCTCAAATAAATAAAATCTTTTTTTTTAAAGATTTTATTTATTTGAGAGAGAGGGAGAGAGTGAGAGAAAGCATGAGAAGGGAGAAGGTCAGAGGGAGAAGCAGACTCCCCATGGAGCTGGGAGCCTGATGTGGGACTCAATCCGGGGACTCCAGGATCATGACCTGACCCGAAGGCAGCTGCCTAACCAACTGAGCCACCCAGGCGCCCCAAACAAAATCTTTTTTAAAAAAAAAGTTGTAGAAGTCTTATGGAAAAGGAATCGAAAAAGGAATTTTATGTGTGGTCTAGCTAAGACTCAAATGGATTTAAGTTAAGTTTTTGCAAAACTGTTCCCACAAAAGTGCTTTATCTCCAGAGACTCATGGAAAAGACTCTGACAAGTAGAGGTTTCTGTTAATTTTACTATCATGACACTGAACTGAGTAAGAATTTCTAAAAGTCTAGTGGAAAGCTGATTCATAAAATTATTAATCCAAGATGAAGCAAAACAAGAATTACAGGACACTCAATGAACTACTGAAGATGATTATAATTTTTTTACTTCATTTAAAACAATGATGGTTCTTCAGTGTTTTGTTTTCCAGATTTAAGTCTTTCTTTTCTCTTTTAGGCTATCGATAGCTTATAATGATGATTCAGTAAAACCTACTTCTGTCATCAACAGTTGAAACATTTATCTTTCTCTCCCTACCTGATACCGCCAGAATTTAGAAACTCCTACTAAATATTCTTATTTTTATGACAATATATATATTTACGTAGACTCAATCTGATTTCCTTGTAATAGGACAATATTAGACAAGTTCTTAGCTTGGCTGCTTTAGCCCAAAGAGCCTTGAAAAAGTCAATCTAATTTTTTTTTCTTTTTAAGATTCTTTATGAAAAGTTCCAGCAAAGCAGATTTAAAAGAGCTTATATCATCACCATTTCTGCTACACTTATATAAATAGTCAGGCCAAATTTATTGAAACTAGACTCAGTTTGCAAACAAATTAGTCTAACTGTAGTTATCTTGATAGAAATGGGATGATTATAGAGAAAAACTATGTTTCAGTAATACACGTCTGTGGCTCTCAGATTCTACTGCTGGTAACTGCCCTTCAGGTTTTATTTTCTACTTATAAACTGGACTGGATCCTAAATTCTAGTTTCCTCCAAAATCTGGCTAGAACTCTACAAACTAACATTTCCATTTTCCTCCCACTCTTCTGACTTGGAATCACTATAAAAATAAAATGGCACTTTTCCCAAAGCCATGCAAGCTAAAGCTGGACAACTGGATATAAACTTCAGAGAAAGGACCCAAAAGAGTGCATGTGAGGAGGACAATGTGCCTATGCTATCTGGTCACTCGGCATAATCACCAGAACCATTCAAATCGCAAACCAGGAAAATCTGTCTGATTGTCACTCTTGCCCTCAAATCAGAAGATAATGGAAATTCTCTCAACTGGCTTCTCTCCAAACTCAAGACACTGAATTTATAATTTTCTTGAATATTAATCTTTGTTTTTCTTCTGTTTCCACAGAATGTCTTTCACTAAATTATCTGACTGTCCATACATCTCACACCATACAGAAGCCAAATTAAGGTGGCCATTCACCTGCTACACTGCCTCCTAAAATAAAATATCCTCACCTTCATCCAGGCCTAAGTCATCACGAAGATGTGACTGTTAATACATCATCTTATGCCTATGTAAATACCTTTGAAAAAACTGAAACCCAGTTGATTTATTTAGTTGGCTAAATGTTGGCACCTGGGAATCTCCTCTGGGAATTTCTCCTTAAATCATATTTACCTCTCTAATGTGCTGAATATTCTCAAGGGTTTTCAAGAGCGGTCAGCAGCTACTCCCATGCCAAATGGTACCCATCAGATCAGACAACCGGATGAAATCAACAATAACCACATAAATGATAAAGATGGTAACATGAAGCCTGAGCCTAATGACTCAACTAATGTCAACAGCAAAAATGTGACTCTTCAGCCTGAATACATCAACAGAGGAACCTGAAAATTACACTATACTGGTTGATCAGAATAACCAAAAAGGGGGAATTGTTAAAATAAAAAGCAAACCAGTCTTGAAAATTCCCTGAGCAGACAAAACCAGTTTGGTCATACAAAGCTCAGTTGAGCTTTTTTCTAAGACTAACTTCAGCTAGACAACTACTTGTTAATACCGTTGGAAAATACAAGCAAAAACCGTTTCCCAAGGTTGATATGAGTAACCACTAACCAATTCCCTGTCACCTCAGAAAATGTTCCTATTCTAATCACTGTGGAGACTGCTTACTCTCTAAGCTGCTTTGGAACAACATACCCCTGATCCGCATTCCCATTTTGGCGTGAGCGCTCCCGGTTCCCCAGCTGTTCTGTGGTGGGTGCACAACAGACGTTTACTAATGACTACTTCAGGGACCCACTGGTGTTCCGTCTGCTATTTCCGAACTCCCGACAGCGCCACAGTAAATACTTCACGGGGTCACAGCCGGTCATTGGGCCTGGAGCAAACACCGCTGAGGAACCACAGGCTAGAGCAGACGCCCGCCCCCCTCTCCCCAGCACCGCCTTTAGAAAACAACAGCTCCCCTATACTCTTGTGTCCCCCGGTGGTGCTGCCCGTATACAGCCTCCGGTAACCTAGCTTCCTGCGTGGACAAGGCTAGAGATAGGGGGTGGGGGGTGGAGGCAGTCCGACGCGCCCCTCAAGGACCAAGTTCCATCCGAGACCGGCGAGGTCCTCGCCCGTCTCTCTCCTACCGATGTATCGGTGAACGGAAGTGACCCGAGACAAACCGGCCTCACCCTCAGGGAGGGAAAGGCAAAACGAGCCCTCTCAGAGCTGATTTACCCCGAACTTTCCCCACGGATTAAAGGACCCCTTCACCCCAACCAGCCCAGCCGCCTCGCTCTCCGACATCAAAGTGCCAGAACTCCGCAGCACTACTTACCGATTTCAGCCGCTCTTCGGTGAAAACTTCCCGCCACCAGCCTTTCCTTTTCCTCCAGCTGCAAGCACCCGCCCTTCCGGTTAGGTTTCCTCAACCAATAACAAGTGACACCCTTCTCTAATTGGTGAAGAGGTGCAACCACTATGTGCGTCATCGAACAAGACTACGAATGATTGGTTCACATTGGGGGCGGGCTTAGCCAATGGAAAGCGTTCTTGAAGCTGGGGTGGGTGAGGCTGCGTGTTTCCGGAAGACGTGGCGGCTCTCCCCTGGGCTGTTTCCCGGCTTCATTTCTCCCGACTTTCCTTCACACCTTGGGCGCCCGGAGGTCCGGTAGCCGCTGCCCTCACTGCCGCAGCCATGATCTCCTTAACAGACACCCAGAGTAAGGAATTGCCCCGGATCCTCTTACACCCGTTCCTTGAGCTCGTCTCCCCCAACCCCTCTCTTCGGGTCAATGAATGAAGCTCGGCGTTGGGGGCGGCGGCCAGCGGGACTGAGCAAGGGATGCGGGACTAGGAGGGCTGCCTTGAAGGGGCGGGAGCTGGATTTGCAGTGGCCGACGTGGGAGGAGGGTCCGTGGGATCTGGGGAGGGAGAAGTCTTTGCTGAGCCTTGCACCAGGGTCCTGCTGTTCTCACTCCCAGTGAGATGGGGGCTTTGTTCCTGCAGGTGGTCACAAGAGAAAGTTTGATGCGCGGTGCCGGTGGTTCACACTTGGGAATATTTGTGCACATGACAGGATGGGGGTCCTCTACTGGCCGGTTGTTCGGGAGGCGGCATTTTAAGTGTCATCTAGTATAGGTTTAGGTCTTTTAAATACATACACACATGTATATATGGTTACACTTAAATATTTCGAGTATTTCGCCTTTTGCCACCTCTGGAAACGACCTTCCAAAGATTCCTTGAGACGACTTCACTCTTCTACCACGTAATGTTTCCACTGTAGTAAAAAAGCCACCTTGTGTTCTTTCTTTCCTTGTGTTGATTTCTTTCCTTAATATTGTGTATTGTGCTTTGTGGCTTGTATTATTATTTTAGCATCTCTTTTTGCCTACCATAGAGTTCTCAAGGCCTAGCTTATGTCTAAGGTTAGCATTGTATCTGTTTCCGTTTCTTTCGTTATTACACTTATTTCTACCCATTTGTCAACCTTAATCATTTTCGTATTTACATATCTGCCCAACCCTGTGGGTCCTATCTTTTAATGATTGTGATAGTCTTTTTGTCTCACAATGCTTTATCTGCTATGATCTTCATTTCTTATTATGCTTAACTTAGTTTGATTTTCAAGATTTTAAGAACTAAGTATTCTGTTAAAAATGGAATTTCAGCGGCGCCCGGGTGGCTCAGTGGGTTAAAGCCTCTGCCTTCAGCTCAGGTCATGATCCCAGGGTCCTGGGATCGAGCCTCGCATCGGGCTCTCTGCTCCACAAGGAGCCTGCTTCCTTCTGTCTCTCTGCCTGCCTCTCTGCCTACTTGTGATCTCTGTCTGTCAAGTAAATAAATAAAATCTTTTTAAAAATAAATAAATAGGGGCGCCTGGGTGGCTCAGTGGGCTAAAGCCTCTGCCTTCGGCTCAGGTCATGATCCCAGGGTCCTGGGATCTAGCCCTGCATCTGGCTCTCTGCTCAGCGGGGAGCCTGCTTCCCCTCCTCTCTCTCTGCCTGCCTCTCTTCCTGCTTGTGATCTCTGTCAAATAAATAAAATCTTTAAATAAATAAATAAATAAATAGAATTTCATTGTAAATGCACTACTTTAAGATTTTATTTATTTGACAGAAATCACAAGTAGGCAGAGAGGCAGGCACAGAGAGATGGGGAGATAGGCTCCCTGCCGAGCAGAGAGCCCGATGTGGGGCTTGATCCCAGGACCCTGGGATCATGACCTGAGCCGAAGGCAGAGGCTTTAACCCACTGAGCCACCCGGGCGCCCCTGCACTACTTTAAAGTGGAGTCTTAAGGTTTGGATGGAAGTCATGGCTGACTTGAACTTGACAGAACTTCTCAGGTCTCATATACACTACCAACCCAGTCAGGCTCTTCTCCTTCCTGTGGTTGGATAGGTCTGCACTTTGGAGCCACCTACACTGGCCCAGGAAGGGTACCTGTTTTAGTCTGTTGGCCTGTTCTGATCAGAAAACACGTAAAGTCCCTTTCTTTCTTTCTTTCTTTCTTTCTTTCTTTTACTGTTATAATAGGAACTAGGAATTGTATGAAGGCATCTTCTTTCATTTTACCAAGTGCTTTCAATATAAACCATTACTTTTTTATAAGAGTCCTATAAGGCAGGGGGAAGTATAGCTCTTTTATAAATTAAAAGAGGCTCAAAAGAAATTCATTGTATGGTCATAAGGAAAATGACAGAAAGAAAACTTGATCCCAGGTCTGCTGGCTCAGAAACCTTTGTGTCCACTGTACCCTACTAGCATAAGAAAACCGAGTATAAACTTTGAGATCTGTCTTAGATTACTGTGGCTCTTTCATAGCAAAAATAGATACAACATTTGGTATTTATAAAATTATGCATTGATTTTTTTTGAGAGATTGTGTAGGATTATTCAGAGTCTATTATCTTTGTGATAGCATCCTGTTTCTCTTGATTGAAACCCAAACTTAAAATTAGGTTGTCCAAGAAAATTAGAATTGTATACATAAATTGTTAAAACTTATTTCTAATTCTACTAATTAGAGAAAGTACTTAATCTTTACACAGTTTATCTATCTGTGAAGTATTATTATTTCTCCTTTCTGAGTCTGATTATTACATAGATTAAAAATACGAACTATGTATCCTTTGCATAGAGATTTTCTTCTATTGAAGACTTCTTATAGAGGCAAGTGCCTGATTTACATTCTTCCAAAATCCAGAACAAAGGGATTGGATTGGAATGTGGGCAGAATAGGGAGCATCCTCCTTCATTAAATCGATGAAGAAGATGAAATTATATTCTTTGTTGCTCATTTGCCAAATGTTTTGGTAGGACAGTGTATTGGAACACAAAATGGTTGGTGAACCAAAAGCTCTTTGGATTTCAAATGGTGTGTGTGTGTGTGTGCGTGTGTGTGTTTAACTGCAGAAATTGACCATCATTCAGGTGATTTACCAAGATTATTCTGGGATTCTGATTCTAGAAGAGAGTGACCAAGCACTGAACAGAAAAAAAAAGCAATTCATAATTGTTTTAAGGGGTTCTGTAATAACACTCTCCCCACCCCCCTCCATAAAAACACAAGATTTATTGAGGGGGACAGAGTAGGCTAGTTCCCATGCTGCCTCTAGATCTTTACTTCATTCTGTCACATTGCTTGGAATTCTACCATGATGTTCAGTTGAGTTGTTCAGCTTGGTTGATATTCAGTCCAGTTTTTTATTATGGAATTTTCTATTTTTAAAAACACATAGTAGGAAAGAGAAAGCTAATATTAAAATTTTCAATTAAGATATCAAAATTCTAACAGTCATTGCTATTGGATTAAGCATCTTTCCTTGTAAAATTTCCACGAAAAGGTTTTTTTTTTTCATTTTAGACATATTGTATTAAACTGCTTTTAGCAAATTGTTCTTTTAAGAAAAAAATTCTCATAAATAGGCAAAAGGAATGCAGGTTTGATAATTGCACCAGAGAAAAATAAATTTATTTTACTGGATATGAATTCTGGTGGTGAGCAGGCAACTCTGTGTAGGGCTTTGCTTATGAATGCATAGACAGGGAAAATGGGAATTCGGAAGATGAGAAAGGGCACAGTGAGTCCAGTTAGAGACTTTTGGGCCCCCTTAGGCCAGGAAATACTTGGCAACATCATGCCAGTGCGAGTTCTGGCAAATATGTTACAGGCAACTGTCTCCTCCTGGGCTTACACTGGATGAAATAGTACAGATGTTTTGGTGCCCATGTTATAGTTGTAAGCTGTGCAGTCCAAAAACTGAGTTTGAATTCTAGCCTGACTCCCCACAACCACCACTCTTCCTGCCCAGCCGCTGTGCCGCCCCCCCACCATGCACACACATACATACATTCGCTGATTTTATGAGCAAAGATAAGGTACAAATCTCTGAGTCTATGAAATATGGGGCTGGTGCTACTTTTCACCTCACAGCTATGTTAAAGGAATTGCAACATATTTGTATAAACATTGTAGTGAATGTGAAACCATATCCAGATACTGTCTTTTTCACTGCAGTCAATTTTTAGTACTTCTACTAATACCTACTTAGTTGTTAGATAACAACTAATTCTATTAAACTTGAGTCACCTAAGGGTGCTTCCCCCAGATGTCCAGTATGCTCCAGTGCCCTTGAGTTTCATTTAATCAAATATATTTAACCTGAAAAAAAAAAAATCCTGTAGGAAGCAGCATGATGTAATAGTTCAGCACAGGGACTGAGTTCAAATCCTCAACCAGAAGTGTGACTCTGGGCAAACAAAGTTGTTTCTCCAAACCTCAATTTCCTCCATTTCCAAAAGGATGTAATCTCTCCCACCTTGCAGTAGTATGGGAAGGATTAAGTAATAAAAGGTATGTAAAGTGCCCCACCATGGATAATTCATGGCAAATTCTCAGTACATAGCAGGTGTACTTCCATATAATTTCCTGTCTGATAACAAATATCTCAAAAATTTGGGGGTGCCTGCGTGGCCCAGTCCCTTAAGCATCCAACTCTTGATTTTGGCTCATGTCATGATCTCAGGGTCATGAGATTGAGCTCTTTGTCGGGCTCCCCAGTCAGCACAGAGTCTGTGTGAGATTCTTTGCCTCTCCCTCTGCCCCTCCTCCCGTCCAAGCTGTCTCCCTCCCTCTCTCTCTCTCTAAAATAAATAAACTCTTGAAAAAAAAAACCTCAAAATTTTTATGTAATCATTAGGATAATTTATGAAAAGGTAGAAATTAGTCCTATTTAAATCACTCAACTGCCAGTGACTAAATCCTAACTACCAAATAGTTATACAGTGGAATTTTACTTGTTCTTTTGTCCATATTTTCTTCCAGGAAATTATGACAGCTCAACAGCCCAACAGTCATTTTGGTCAGTTCTCTTAAGGGATTTAAGCATGAAAGCATTAGCCTCACATTTTCGAAGGATTTTGTCTGTTGAATACACTTATAATATTTATATTTATATATAAATATGTATATTTATATACCAGTGCCTGAATTCTTTTAGGCTAACTTTGGGGGAAAAGGTTGTTGGAATGGAAGGCAGTAGTTAACTGTAAATTGAGGAGGTTGGGGATGTAGAAAAATAAATGACAGAAGTGTTCAACTCTGTCATTTTACAAGGACATTTTACATGGCTTAAAATTTTTTTTGAGTAGCTGTGACCTAGATTTTGGCTTTCTGGAGCCAAAGCCAAATAGCTAAGTAACAGATCAGAAATCATAAATAGTGTATTTAAAATTGGGTTTCTAAAAATATGGTGGTTTCTGCTCTGTTTCATTATTTCATGTAGATAGTATGTATCTGGGTAAAATGAGATTTGGTAAGTATTTCCGGAAAGCAAAACTAAAATGATCAAAGAGGTGACTTAGTGGCTTAGGCTTTTAGCATTAACAGAAAAGGATAACTATAATCTTAGAAAGTTAAGAATCCTCAGAATAAAAAGATACGACCAAGAGAATGTAAAGGTAATAAAATCATTGGTTCTATATAAGGATGAACATAAACTTCAATGCTTTACACTTCGATCACCACTATACGCTCCATACCTAGAAGAGATGCTGGTATCTAGGATTTGATTCTTTGTTTTTGAATGAAAAGAATAAAACCCCAGCACATTAATATTAAGTAGAACTGTTCTTTGAAACGTTTAGAGAGCTGATATTAGTACTTAGACACTAATTGTGTGAATGGATTCATGGGTTAGATAATTTATAGAAGGTAAAAACATGTCAAGAAGTTAAAATTTATGCCTAACCTCCTGAAAATTAACTTTTGAGGAGACAAAGATGTGCTTCTCAAAATACTGCCCTTGTGAGAAGCAGTGTGTCATGGAGTGAAGTATATTGTGCTGACCTATGATAGCATTTCTACTAGGTTAAAGAAGGAATTAATTTAAGAGGGGAAGGAGGTAAATGTAGATATTGTGCATATAAATAATAGTCCTAGAATATGAAAGGAGATAAATAGAAAAAGAAAACCCATATAGTTATGTCTGATGCCAGAGGGGTTCTTGGGAGAGAAAAAGTATATAATCAAAGGTTTAGAATCCTGATGATCTTTCTCTGTCATGCGTATGTTTATGAGAAGTGCTCTCTGTCATGTAAGGATTAGAGAATTCCATTTATATCTTAAATTTTGAGGTTATTTGCTGCTATTAGTTTAATCTATTATAGATCTTAATGAATGTCATAAAGTTAACCTGCAATGCTGAGACCTACTTTCTTATGTCAGCCAAAAGTAAAACTGAAAAATTTTCTTAGTTTACGGGGATCTTAACGTAACTTATATTTTTCTCTGCCCTTAACTATATAATTTATATTGCAGAAATTGGAATGGGATTAACAGGATTTGGAGTGTTTTTCCTGTTCTTTGGAATGATTCTCTTTTTTGACAAAGCTCTACTGGCTATTGGAAATGTGAGTTTTTCAACATATATTTTAACTGAAGTCATAAGGAAACTTGAATTACAAATGAATTATTGCCTGCTATTAAATTTTGGGGGGAATAATTCACTGTTACTCATGTAAAGATTCCTATTGTCTTCTCTGTTTACATTAGTAATAAAACCTGTTTCGGCCTGGGTGGCTAAGTTGATTAAGCACCTGCCTTTGGCTCAGGTCATTATCTCAGGTTCCTGGAATGGAGCTCACGTCAGGGGCTCCCTGCTCAGTGGGAAGCATGCTTCTCCCTCTCGCTCTGCCTGTTCCTCCCCCTGCTTGTGCTCTCTCTCTCTCTCTGTCATACAAATAAAATCTGTAAAAACAAAACAAACAAAACCTGTTTAAATAAAAGATAAACACTTAAAGAGGTTTTTTTTTTAATTTATTTTATTTTTTTATAAACATATAGTGTATTATTGGCCCCGGGGATACAGGTACCCTCCCCAATGTCCACAACCCTACCACCCTCTCCCTACCCCCCTCCCCCCGGCAACCCTCAGTTCGTTTTTAAGAGTTTGTTGATTAAGAGTCTCTCATGGTTTGTCTCCCTCCCTTCCTACCCCCCAAGCCCCCCACATTGCATCTCCACTTTCTCATATCAGGGAGATCATAAGATAGTTGTCTTTCTCCAATTGACTTATTTCGCTAAGCATAATACCCTCTAGTTCTATCCACGTCATCGCAAATGGCAAGATTTCATTTTTAAAGAGGTTTTTGAATGACTACCCTGTTGAGTGTTTGATATGTAATATACAGTAGATTAAATCAAGGCTGCCTTTAAATCAAGTTCAAAGTAGATGACTTGGTAGCCCCCATGTCTTGGTAAATTTATTAATATGTCTAACTTAGAACATATGACTTGAAACATTTGGTTCAGTAGCATAAAATAAACAGATTTTTAAAAACCATTCAAACCTCTTAATATATCTGTATATTAAGAGTCAATATGCTGAGAAAAGTATGTGTATTGTTTATTTGGAATGTGTACTTTGTTGTCCATGTGTGAAGGTTGTGCAGGAGTTCTTGAAATAAATCATAACCCTTTTAAGAAGACAACAAAGTTACTGAATGGTGTTAAATATCTTTGAAGTATACGTTATCATAGAGCTTTTAATTGAAAATTAGAAAATATAAGGTTAATAAAACTATTCAAAATTGATGTTTTAGTTAATAATATAAGTGCCATTGCTCTCTGAGAATATGAAGCTTAACTGTTTAGGCTCAAACATTAAAGATAGTTACAAAGGCAAGTATTGGGATTAAAACCTGGGGGAAAAGCAAGCTTTTAATAGATGACCATTTTTTGCTCGCTATCTGAAAACATACAAAATATGTGTATATTTGAGAACATACAGCTTTATTTTTATTTCTGCTGCCACCATAGGTTCTGAGATAAGTAAGACTAAAAAATCTTCTTCCTGGCTTTGCATGGTTTCCTCTATCAGCTTGGCCATGTCTCAGTATTTCTTCCATCCATAGGAACTCCTGTAGCCCATGGTGAAGTGTATTTCCGGGTGACATGTTTATGGGCTGCCTTCCTCGTTT
Source organism: Mellivora capensis (assembly GCA_004024625.1). Classification (NCBI taxonomy): domain Eukaryota; kingdom Metazoa; phylum Chordata; class Mammalia; order Carnivora; family Mustelidae; genus Mellivora; species Mellivora capensis. The sequence goes on from PISX010006404.1 coordinate 17,442, forward strand.
GCTCTGCCACTCCTCAGCTTAACTAAAGCCCTCTCCATCTTGCTTACCTGGGAAAACACTGCATATGCACCTGCCTTTTGGTAACATCTGATCTTTTTTTGATACTCTTTTTCTCCATTTAATCAAGATAGAAGAGGACTGAGAAGAGTGGAATCCAACTCCAGCTTTCCCATGCTTAGCCCTCTCCTTGATTCTGCCTCTTGGCGTGCATCATAGTTTCCTCTAGCCAGTTGCCCCCACTGAAAGCCAGATGTGCTGCTTTTTATTATATTTTGCTTTGACCTTGCTTTTCAAATTTATGCAGTGTGTTTAACTACTTTTTCTATCTTGCATCTTCTTTCTCTTCTAGGTTTTATTTGTGGCTGGCTTGGCTTTTGTCATTGGTTTAGAAAGAACATTCAGATTCTTCTTCCAAAAGCATAAAATGAAAGCTACAGGATTTTTCCTGGGTGGAGTATTTGTAGTCCTTATTGGTTGGCCTTTGATAGGCATGATCTTTGAAATCTATGGATTCTTTCTCTTGTTCAGGTAAGGCAATTATTTTATTTTAATTTTTCTCTTTCAATAAACTAGTATGCCAGATAACTAATTATTACAAAAACCTAGATATTTGCATCAGCATGAGTACAAAGACCATAATGTTCTCAAATGGATTTTTTTACATTGAATCTTTTATTGAATCTCTTATTAGATAATTCATTCAACTATAAAAATGTTTATTACATGTAGATGATTGCTAGTAGGGTCACTGTCTTGTATTTTCAACATGATAAAATTGGTTTTTATTGGGAATTTAAAGCACTATCTTTCTATTGAAGGCACTTTGCATTTAAGACACTTTGTTATTTTTAGCAACTAAACAGTGATTCATACATACATACAGCATTTTAATTCATAGAACCTGATACTGCATAGTTACTGCCACTGAATGACAATTCTTTTAGTACATACACATATTAGAAAATTTGTACCAAATACAGTATGGTAGATTTTGATCAGTGTTTTACAAATGCTAGTTACTAAGTGAATAAACAACAGTAATCTATGTGAGAAAATACCTTTTAAATAAGGTTGGTTTAATTATTTATTCAAGACACTTTGCCTTCTATCTGCCAAATACTGTGTCATTCACGGGAGACATAAAACCGAAGTATCAAATCTGCTTTAGAGAATCTCTCATTTCTGATAATGGGAAATAGACTATAGACCAGCAGGGTATAGTAGTAATGTGTTATAGATGTATAAGCACAATACTGTAGAAGTATAATAAAGAGATGCAATCTGGGGAGAGGTAAGAAACACTACCACTAAAGGTAACATTTGAAATTTGAAATCTCCAGAACGTTCAAAAGTTTAACTAGATCTTTTCTTTTCACTTGGTTAGCAGTTGATTTTGGTAATAAGAATCTGTAAGTTCTGAGAACCATTTTTTTCCTTCTTCCTAGGGGCTTTTTTCCTGTGGTCATTGGCTTTATTAGAAGAGTGCCAGTCCTTGGATCCCTCTTGAATTTACCTGGAATTAGATCAGTAAGTTATCATGTATTAGAAATAAAATTTTTAAACGATCAAAATAATACTCTTTGATGCTCCTCAAGGAATACAATAATCAATACCTGATTGATAAGTTTTTTATTATGATATAAATTGTTACGTCACCGTAGATCATGGTTACCATGAATACCAGAGAAAATAATCATTGCTACTGTAAAAAACCTGAAATTTTGTTTCACTATATCCATTTTTAATATTCTTGATTTTTTAAAATGTAACTCAGACTGATACGCTATGCCATCTTTCTCTTTGAGAGTTCAAGGCACTTTACAATTAACTTTTACATGATTTCTAATCTTAGAAGTCATTATATAAAAAGGAAATCATTATTTCTTTTTTCTTTTTTTTTTTAAGATTTTATTTATTTATTCGACAGACAGAGATAGCAAGTAGGCAGAGAGGCAGGCAGAGAGAGAGAGAGGGAGACAGGCTCCCTGCTCAGCAGAGAGCCCAATGCAGGGCTCGATCCTAGGACTCTGAAATCATGACCTGAGCTGATGGCAGAGGCTTAACCCACTGAACCACCCAGGCACCCCAGGACGTCATTATTTCTAATAAGATTTTCTTTCTCAGACTGTATCACCAAATAGCGTGCATTTGGTGCAATAAGACAATTAAATCAATAACAATTATACTGGAAGTCAGATGATAAAATTCTGTTTCCAGCTTTCTCCACAGTTTGAATGATCTCACAAATCTGTTCCTTCAAGATGGGCTATCAACTTCCTAAAGTTGTTTATAGACGTTTGTAGATGTTTGTAGAGAGATAATCCATAGCATTAAATGGTTTCTCAGAGAGCTAAAGGATGTCTTCCCACTGAAGACTGAGTTTTGCTGTAAGACAAAATCTCATTTCCAACCTCAAGTCAATTTTACAGTCAGAATCTTATAGCCTAGACAACCTAGATATTTGAAGTTACCTTTGGGGAGAGAATGTTGTGCTTTCTCTCCTCCTAAATTTGCTTTAAAATCCTAATGAATCCATGGTACTTTCAAAGCAGCTTTTAGTTTTGACGTGCCAATCACCTATTTATAATGATATAAAATGTTGGAATTTGGGCTGATAGGGGATTATGTCCAGATCTCATTTACATTAATCTCCAAATTCATATGTTTTTACTTACGAATATTACTTATAAATTTTTACAATGGCTTTTGAATTTACCAAAACTTCTAGTTATACAGTTGTAAACATTATTCACATCCTTAATTTAAGGATTCTTCAGCATTTGCGTAAATGGATAGCCAGTACTATGAATTATGTTTCCTATTATTATTACTTCATTATAATAAATGGTTCAGTAAAAATGTGAATAGTGAAATGAAAGGAAGGGTTAAATGATTGCTAGATTTTGATAGTATTATGACCACTTGGGTTATATAACTTTTAATATGTCTCCACTAATTATTTTGTTTTAATATTTGCATCACCATCTGGAATGCTGAAGAAGGCCCAGTTGCTTTACATTTGGGGTGGAGTAGCCAAAGTAAATAACTACTTACATTAATGTGTGTTAAAATTTATATTCAGTAACTATAAATTTATGCTTGCCTCATTACATCTATTTTTAATGTCATTGCCACTTTCAGTCTGAAGTCCAGAATACACATTTAAAGTATTTTTAGTCAATAGATGTTGTTAATTACTGAACTTAATGGAGTTAAATCTGTTTGTTCAAAGACTACATAGGCCCAGAAGAGATCCTCAGTAATGGTCAGTTGAAATATCTTATTGGGTTCATTAATGCATGAATGGCTGACATTTCAGCTTTTTATTTTTTTTTTATTTTTTGTTAAGCTAGCAGTGTTAACTTCATTTTATCCAATTTTTTTATTCATTGTGTTGCATTTCTCGTGTTGTACCCTTAAAGTCAAATGCATTACATGTCATGCAAAAACAATCTTAGCAAAGAAAATTTTTTTATACACATTTACGTGTCAGGAGATTGTGGTGAGTAGTACTGGATTAACCATTGTCAGTCACACTTTAAATTTCCACGAATCTTATATAGCTGGGTATTTTAATCAACATTTAAAATGTTGATACAATGTTTTTATAATGCTGTGGGCTTTCTTTAATTACCTGTTTTTCTTCTCCTTGCAGTTTGTAGATAAAGTTGGAGAAAGCAACAATATGGTATAACAACAAGTGAATTGAAGACTCATTTAAAATATTGTATTATTTATAAAATCCTTTGAAGAATATTCAGCACAAAATTAAATTACATGAAATAGCTTGTAATGTTCTTTACAGAAGTTTAAAACGTGTAGTCTACAGAGTACCAATAGCAGTTAACAAAGAGGCCATGAGAACAGGCTTCTAATCAAGTGAGCTAAGAAGTCAGCAAGCAAACTAAAGGAGATGAATCTATGTTACAATACTTATGGAAACTCTTGAAAGCAATTTTTATTGTTTATCTACAATATGCGAAACACAGCCATCCTTGGAGAACTGTGGGGCCTGTTTCTTTTCTTCTTCTTTTGAAGGTGCAGGAGCACCCGTAGGCATTTGCTTTTTAGAAATATCCATTGGAGTGGCAAAAGTATTTCCAGTTGCACTGTGTGTCTGAAAGTGATGCATGAGTTAGATTGGATTATGTCATTTAATGTATTAAAACTAAGGAAAACCCAGTTTTGATGTATTAATCACTTTTTTTTGTAAACATATGGTTAAAATAAAACATTTGTGGTTCTTCTGATTCTTAATATTTTAAAGCCAGATGAAAATCTGAACTAAATATTCACTGACAGAATATGCAAAGGTTATTCTTTATAACTAAACACTTCAGCACTACTCATACTTCTTGAGAGTCTGACCTAATTATCTGTATCCTTCATTACATGTAAGCATCTAACAAAAACCATTAAGTAGTCTATTACATACCTTTTTTCATTGATAGTCTTTTATTTAAGATACCAAATGATGCAACCCAAATGGATTTTTCCGTCATGGTGTAGTTTTTCTTTTTTGTGTTTTGTTGTTTTTTGTGGTTTTTTTCTTACCTTTGTAGTGATTTTATCATTTTCCTTTTCATAAATTAAATAGCTATTGATAATGTTTAAGGTGTAACATGTTAAAAGGTTAAATTTACATTTAAGGGCTTTTCATGTAAAGCTGAGTTTTTCTTTATTTTTAGCTTTTTCCTAACATCCAAATCAATATGCATGATGAATCCTTCATAAGATCACTCTTTGTCTTGAGTTCATGGAGAAAATATCTGAATTCACATGCTAAAGTTAGTTTACTATAATTAAACAGACTATAGTTTCTTAAAAACATGACACTAAAAAAATGTGTTGTTTTTTTTCTACCATAGATGCTTGTCTGGCAGAAAGAAACAGTGGCCATTTCTTCATTAGTAGTTTTCTGAGGTGGCTGCTTTTCTGGTAGACGTAAGAACATGTTTCAACAGTTATAGTACTACTTGTTTTACCACTAATGATTGCACTATTTACTTTTTTTTAACAGTTGCATAGCTTTTTAACACACAAAATCATAACTGAAATTTGTGATTTTTATTTACAAACATGTCTACAAAATATATCACAGCTTATGTTATTTTTAGTTAAATCTTGATGCACAGAGAACACCCATCCTTGCTTGTCTAAAGAAGGAAAGACTTGGTATATAGTTCAATGGTTCAGTCTTGTGGATTACTGCCTTTTGGTACTGGCATTTGACTTATGACATAATCTGTGAAACTAGATGATATTGATGAAATGAGACTCCTACCTCAATAGCTCATGGAATAATAAGAGATCTAGTGTTGTGTCTAATGTTCTTCAAAAAAGTTATATCCTCATTTGGAGAGTGTCAAATATATACATATTTTGGGGATAGACTTATACAAGTTGCCCTGTAGGACTCTTATACATATTTTTGACTGGTCCATATTATTTTCAATGGCTAGATAATTCTATCTTTTTAGAACAAGAACTGTATCTGTTAATGTAAGGAACATCTGTATTATTTAACTCCTTTGTAGACATGAATTTCTATCAAAATGTTCTTTGCACTGTAACAGATCTCTTTTTCAAAATCTTACTTCAGAATCGTTATTAGAAGTTGTGTAAAGGATTTGATAATCTCCCAGTCCTTAGTAAGATTGAGAGGCTAGAGCAGTTTTCAGTTTTCAAAGAGTCCACAGTTAATTTCAAATGTGAGTTTGGGGCTGCTTGGCAGCATTGTATATTTCTTCTCAGAACCACTGATGAGGCTGTTTTTAAACATACTAGTCTTCTGACAGAAAGCACTGTACATTATATTGTTTCTTTCTTTCCAAAGTTAGCCTTCTGTCTTTGTGACAAAAATATACTTTGATTATTGCTATGAAGATGGAGGAAAAGGTCTAATACTACTTAGCCTTAAGTGTACCTGGCATTGTTCAAATGTATTTTCTGTAACAGAAACATACTTGCAGTGTTTTTCTTTTCCCCTTATAAATTGTAATTTCTGGAATATTGCTGCTTTAAAAAGTCTCACAGATTATATGATCTAACAATTGAATATTGTAAATACACTTGTCTTACCTCTCAATAAAAAGGTACTTTTCTATTAATTGGTGGTTGTCTTAGCTCGGGCTACTCTAACAAAATTCTGTAGACTGGGCGGCTTAGACACTTGTTTCTCACAGTTGTGGATGCTGGGAAGTCCAAAAAGAAAGCAAGGGTAGACTTGGTTATTGGTAAGGACCCTCTTTGTAGCTTTCAGACAACTGCCTTCTTGCTACATCTTCATATGGCAGAGAAAGCTTTAGTCTCTTTGTCTTAAAAGGACATCAATCCTGTCATAGGGCAAGGGGATTCATCTTCATAATCCTAATTGCTTCCCCAAAACCCCTCCTCCAAATACCCTCACATTGGTGGTTAGGGCTTCAATATATGAATTTGGGGAAGATACATATTCAGTCCTTAACCATGGTCAAATGTATCTTTATAATGAAATTCAAAAAATTAATTTAGCATTGCACAGTAACTCACCTCATTTTTTTAAAATTAGCCCTATATGCAGTTTTCCTTTTTTTTAATAAAATGGTCTTCATATTCCCATTTCTAAATTGTTTAAATGTAATCATAAATAGAAATGGATTTCAGGTTAAAAAAAAGTGGGCAGTGAACTTAGAAATAATGGGAAAATGTTTAAATATTTTTTCTCAAAATGAAAAGAATTGGCTAACAACATTAATAATAATAATAATATAATAAGTATTTGTGACAGACAAAACCACTTCACTGTCTTGATTATAAATTTTGGTTTGGCTAAAAATCACTAGCCATGTGTACCACTTAAAGTACCCTATAAGTATTTGTTGAATCCAGTACTTGAACTGCAGGTCTTGACTATTGTCTGGTGATCCAGAAGTCTTAAATCTTTTTAACAGATTTCAAACTTTGTCCTCTGTGCTGAAAGTTTCCAACCTCTACCCTCCTGCTACCTGTACCCCATGGAGGAACTAGGACACAGACGTAGGATGCCCCAAATCCAACAACTGGCACTCTTCTCCACAATCTTACCTCGACTAGTTCTCTAATCAAAAGGTCACCTCTGTCATATCGCTCTTGACTCACCATAGCAAAACAGCTGGTCCATCCTTGTCCTCTCATAGAACTTTCCACTTGTTTAAAGTATTTGATTACAAGAAGAGAGATATTCGAGATTCAAAGCCTCGAGGAGGAAGACTGTAGATGCTGACCAATGAGTGGGAAGTTTTATTTTGGAGAGCAGGCCTTCTCTGTGCCCCTGAATGACAGGGAGCCCTTTGAGGAAGTGACTTCTATTTGTGAGACAGCTGGCTGGCCTATGGGGCAGACCCACCCGCCCTAGCATAGAATAAAGCAAAGTTAGGAGAATGAACCAATGACCTCATTCATATTATACCCAAATCCTCTGTCATCAAAGGAGTAATTTGGATCTTTTATTATCATAACAGCCATTATCCAGGTAATGACCTGAGATAGGAGTGTTTTCTATGTGAACACAATAATCACTAACCTTGTAAAATACAATTTAAACAATGACCATTATTGTGTAAATGGACCTGGGCACAATTCAGTCAACTGGAAGAACTGATACAGGCAAAATGGTCTCCATTGAATATGCCTTTAAAAAAAGGTGTATCTTAATTTGTCCAGTGCCCACTGCCTGGTCATAATATCAGCAGAACAAAATTCAGTGGTTTTACCCATCAAGAGCTTCTCTTTGCCCATCTCTAAGTTTGGACCTGTTTAAGTCCTAAAGTGTGATTTAAAAAATCGCATTAGGAGGCAATGCCATTTTAGACAAATGCATTCTAGCATGTTGCTTTTGATAAGACTACAATATTGATAATATGTCAAAACCATTCTCCTCATTTGTGCATATTATGATGAAATGGCAGCTTTGACGTAAAGCATCTTCTTGTGAATTCATTAGCTAAACTTTTATAAACAAACCACATTATGCCTTTTCCTTAAAATTGTAAATTCGAAACATGTTTTTTTTTGGTGATTCATTTTCCTGTTCCCTGTCCTGCTGGGCGGGGAGCCTGCTCCTCCCTCTCTTTCTGCCCTTCCCACCCACTCATGCTCTCTCTTTTTCAAATAAATGAAATCTTTGGGGAAAAAAGAAAAGAAAAGAAAAGAAAGGCCAAAGTTCAGATGTCACCCTACCTGTACTAAATCAGAATCTGCATCTTTACAAGGTTCCCAGGTGATTGATATGCATATTAATTCCTGAGGAGCACTACTCTAACTTTTAGAGGAAAGGGATTATCTTTCTTACCTAGAGTACCTTAGCCTATGGTGGGTACTCAGGTCCTTCAGTATCTGCCTATGTAGGTAACTGTTTCACCTGGGTATTGATATACTTTGCATCCTCTCCCTCTTGCTTTCTACACATTCCTTTTTGCAGTAACTTTCTCTTCAGCATCATCAATGTTTCCTTCTCCGGATCATCACCATCAGCATACATGTTCTGCAAATGGTTTGTTAGTTGTCATCAGAAAAACCAACTAACCTGATTTTAGTAGGACACTGCGGATGGTTTCCCCATCCTGCAGTCTGACATAAGCACCATAGGCAGCATTGCCCCTGCAAACTCAAGCCTACCACAACCTCTGATACATCAGAAAATGTCTCTCCTGAGTCCCACTTTCCCCATCCTAGCTCCAGATTTCCCATCCAAGTGGGTCTGTCTGATTGGTGAAGACTGTGTCACATGCCAACACCCTATCTGAAAGGGAGGCTGGGAAAATGAGTGTCTGACATTTCCACCTTGTAGAACAGAAGTCCGGCTCTGCCTCCCACCAAGGTTCATAATGCCATAATTCATAATTTAAGGAATTTTAGGAATTCCCTAAAAATGAAAGGGTTCAATTATTACTGAAAGGTAAAAAAATAATAACATACTTCCACTACACTCAAGCATTTACCTTAAAAAAAAATTCATTTTTCCTTTCCTCCTTTCAGTGAAATGTAGTGAAGCTAACTTTAAAATGCTATCTGCACTTATCTTTATTTCCTTATATCCTATTCACTTTCAACCCACTCCAGTGTAGCTTATGTTCTCAAAAACCATTGTATTTCCAAATCCAGTGCACACTTCTTCGTTCTCATCTACCATGACCTCTCAGGGTCGCTGAATATTCTGCTGGTTTCCACGGCCTCATGGTCTCCAGGAATTTCTCTTTTCTTTCTGATAGCTTCACTTCAACTTGCTTAGCTGGCTCTCCCTCTGCTCATCTCTGCATGTTTGTTTTCAGAGCTCTGTTCCTGATTCGTTTCTTTAATTCCATTCACTCTCAAACTGTTCTCGTTCAATCCCAATCCCTTTCCTGCCTTAAAATTCTTACAATTCTTAAATTTGACCATTTCCGCCTTTAGAAAAAAAGCTGTAGGCTTGGTGGCCTCTTTGCTGAGCTCTGTAGAGTTTTGCATTTCCAACTGCCTATTTCACACTTCAATTTAGAACCTTAATATATATTTTAATTTTAATATTCAATTTAATTCCTTTCTCTAAACTGGCTCATTATGATTATGAAGTCTCCCAATTTCAGTAAATGGCTTTATCATACCCAGTGTTTAAGCCAGAAACCCAAGATTCATCCTTGATTTATTTTTCTTATACACTCATATCCCATTTATCCACAGGTTCTAAATTTTATACCTCCAACAAGAATCCCAAATTCATCTACACCTCTCAATTCCCTGCAAGTCCTTCCTAAGTCTAAGCCATCATCATCCTTTGCTTAAAATCATGTTTCCATATGAAACATTTCTTCCTCTATGACCTCATTTCAAATTACTCTCCCTTATCACCCCATGACCACTCAGTTCGGCCTCATTGGTCTCCCTATTCCTCAAACAAGCCAAGCTCTTTGCCATCCCAAGATTTCGTTTTTCTTTTTTTCTCCTATTATCCTAATTCTCACTCTGATTCATCTCACGTCTGACTCTACCTGATTTTTCCAGAAACCTCTCATATGCTACCTTCCCTAAAGGATTCCACTACTTATCACATCACCTCACTTATTTTTGCTTTATAAAGCATTTAAAACATCTTAAAATTACCTTGTTTACCTGTTGACTAGTTTACAGAAGTCCTGTTGACTAGTTTACAGAAGTTCTCCCCCGACTAGAAGATAAGCTTGATCACTACAGAGACGGTGTCTTTTTAACGCATGGCTGTGTCCCTTCCACCAGAAGGAGAAATGTCTGATACATAGTAGGGATTCAATAAATGTTTGTTAAATAATTGAATGGGTACAGAAGTGAAGGAATGATGTAGAATTCCACTGAGATTCCCTAACCTTTTTAGTTCCACCCAAAGATTCATGTTTAGTCAGTCATCAGCTTGATGACAAGCTACCCAGGACAAGTTTGCTTACTTTGTTTACTTTTGATTCAACTCAGGCTTGTTAATCATTTTCTCTACTACTAATAATAAATTGTGAAGGTAGCAGGACAAGCGAAAACAAGGACGCTGATATATTCCTGATATCTCCTGGCTGATGTGGTCAGTATCTAAATAAATGACGTCCACTCATCAATCATTTCTTTACTTCCTGCAAATGAATCTCCCTGGAAAAATTGTCAGATCCTCTCAATCTTGAATACTGACAAGAAGTCCCTATGGACTCCCTAACTCTAGTGAAGATCAGGAGGGGTCCTTGACACTAAGATTTAAAAGCCCCACTCTCAGAACAAGATTAAAAAACTGGTAGGTAAAGTTACAGTTATTGCAGCTTCTGGAAAGGAGCTGAACATGAAGGTAAGTGAAAGTTTTATTTACTTGAGACTTTTAAGCTGTTTATGAAAAGTTTTATAGCTTTTTACCTATTTTAGCTTTAATAAGCATTTTAGGTCAAATGATATTTAAACAAATACACCTTAAAATGTCAGAATCATTTGATTTTACTAAAAAAAATTACTCATTTTGGGCAAAGTAATGAAAGTAACATATTTCTAAAAAAATTTTTAAAAGAGAATTCTTTTGTGGATCAACTGGAAGGCAGCCTCGGTAATCCCCCTCTCCTCTACAGACTGAGTATTATTAAAACAGAGCACATGGAAAAGTTAAGAAGTTTGTAATTTTCCAGGTGTCACGGAAGTAGAAGATCCCATAGGCACAGAAATTACTTTCTTTGCTCTTTTCTTATAGAGACTCAGAAGTCTGGTGGCAACAACCTTGGCTCTTTTCTTAGTGTTTTCTTTCTTGGGAAATTCCAGGAGTGCGCCACAGGTAATCAAAGGCAAAAACTGGGGCTCCTGGATGTTGTTTCTTTTTTATCCTTTCCTTCCTTACTTTTCCTTCCTTCCTTCTGTTTCTTTTCCCATCCTCCCTCCCTCTCTTCCTTTCTTTTTTCTAACAGAGGAAACAATGTCTTACTAACTGCTTTTCTCTTCTCCCTGGGTTGTAGGGACTCTTTGAGAGACGGAACTGGACTCCTCAATCTATGCTCTATCTGAAGGGTGCACGTATGTTCCAGATACTTTGCTTTTCCTACAGCAATAAAGGAGGAACCTTCGGGGTGCATGAATCCATGGGATAGATATGTGGGGAGAGAATAATATCGAGTGTGTTCCCTTAAATAATCGAGGTCAGCCTGGTCTCCGTCAAAGAAAAGGGATGGGGGGTCTGGCAGGGAAGAGAAAGACTCCCAGATTATTAGAACCTTTCCATTCTGAACTGGAGGGTTGCTGGCTCTTGCCTGGGAAACGCCGCAAGGACCCTTGAACCCGACCACTGCTCGGAATTCGTGAGGGGCTGGCAGGGCGCAGGCAGGCGCGGGGACCCAGCGCGGGCAGCGCAGGGGCAGGGCGCGGCAGGGCGCCTGGTCCAGCCCCGTGCTGCAGGCGGAGCGCCGGAAAGCAGGCAGTCCGGCCGGGACCCCTGCCGCAGCGCCGCCGCCCCACCCCTCCAGGCCTGCGGACTCGCGCCGCGGAGCCTTGGTTAACCCCGATTGTTGAGCACCTGGCAGGCGCTGAGCCCCACGTCTCGCCTTTGCAGAGGGGCGTCGCTTCATCTCGGACCAGAGCCGGAAGAAGGACCTCTCCGACCGCCCGCCGCCGGGTGAGTGAGCGAGGGAGGAGGAGACTGGGGCGGCGACCCGTAGCAGGACCCAGCTGGCGGAGCGCGCCCCGCTCACAGCGGCCTGGCTGCGGCAGGGACGCGACTCCGCGGCCGCCCTGGGGGAGAGCGGGCCAGGGCCGAGCTTAAGCTGGCAGCCGCGGCGCCTCTCACTAAAGCCGACCTCGGTCTGGGCTGTTCGGACTGCCCTCTGGCCGCCGAGGGTGCAGAGGTCCCGGGGGAGTTATCCGAGGCCGGGCCAGGCCTGGGGGTTCACCTAACAGGAGTAAAGGAGGGGGAGCGAGAACCCTGCAACTGCTCCCAAAATGTACCTCCCCGTTTATGGCAAGATGTTGCCTCTTAAATGTTTTTGTTGTTATTAAAGTACCGATTTACCCGGAAACTTCAAATGTACGCCCCTATTACATTACTAGAAGGGGCTGTAAAGCCGTTCAAAAGCAGAAATAGTTACGGGGCACCTGGGTGGCTCAGTGGGTTAAAGCCTCTGCCTTCGGCTCAGGTCATGATCCCAGAGTCCTGGGATCGAGCCCCGCATTGGGCTCTCTGCTCAGCGGGGAGCCTGCCCCCCCTCCCCCCGCTGTTCTGCATGCTTGTGATCTCTGTCTGTTAAATAAATAAATACAGTCTTAAAAAAACAACAACACAGAAATAGTTAATAGGTAGGGACCATTAGGAATAGGGCCAGGGACTGATATGAGTCTTATGCATGGCCAAGAATGCAGATCACTATTTCAAACAGCTTTTACGGAAGGAGAGAGCAAGTAGCCCAGGCTCCCAGGAGTACCCATTACCTCTGAATGTTTCTGCCTAGACATTCCATTTTAAGGGTGAAATCACTCAGGGTTCTTTACCTTAATCCACCCTCCATTCGTGTTTTTCTCTGTAGTCTGTAGTTTAAATTCTCTTCCATACCTGTAATACACACCATAACCAATTGTAAGTAACATCTACAGGAAGTGTAAAATGTTTCAATTCCTAAAAATCAGTCTTCTGTATAAAGATGTATAAAGTCTTCTGTATAAAGATTGGGGGGGGGGCTTTGCTAAGGGATCAAAATCTATTTCATAAAGTTTTTTCTATTTATAGCATATCAGAATAGGGGTACTAAATGGTAATAGCATCTGTACATTTTGTTTCTCCAGAAAGACGCAGCCCAAATCCCCAACTACTAACTCTCGGAGAGGCAGCAGCTCTGCTCTTGGCTTCCTTGCAGAAACCACAAGAAGGTACAAGTCTAGGGACTTCTTTCAGCTGCAGGACAGGGAAGCTTTGATTACTTTTGGGATTCTGTGTTGAATACAACAAAGTTGCCTTTATTCAGATTTTTAGATATAATTAGCAGTTGCCCCCTGACTCCAGAAACTCAGACATGTTTATTATATAAACACTAGTACATTTCTCATTAAGGAGAGTCCCCAGGAACATAAAAACATTTCTTTGATGACGCTGGGGAATTTCATACTAATTTCATAGTCCAGAGCCAACTGTAACCTTATTTCACTTAGAACCAAAAGACAGAACCAAATGAAATTGCTGAAAATGAAATATTTTTATTTGCATATATAGCAATGTTATGTGGTACATCCTAATAGATATGGGCCAGTTCTGATTCTAAGCCTGTGTAATTTCCATTATACAGCTCCTTCTGTATGAAGATTAGGTATACTTTTCAAATAGAGACATTTTGTCCATGTCTTATTGAAATCACAAGTTGAGTTAAAGCGTCTTGGTAATATATAAGCCAGTGCTTTGGAGGACATAACAAGGTTCAGATCCTGGTTCTGCTGCTTTACAAGCTGGATGACACTGAGTTTTAGTTTCATATTGGTAAAATGGAATAATGATACCCATGTGCAGGATTGCTATGAGACCCGATTGAAACAAGGTACATAATTTTAATTACTATTAACAATAGAGGTCATCAAAGCATAATAAACAGACCCAGAATTTTCCCTCTCAAAAATTGTAATGATGCCATATTGTGACATAATTTAAATGTTTAAATATTTTAAAAATATATAGCAAGTGGTCTGGTGGTCAAAGCACAGGTTGCTGCTGGCCTAGTGCTCTGACACTTATGCTGATGGGGAAGACATATATATCCTCAGTGCCTCATATGGGGAGGGCCATGCAAGGAGAAGAGAGCAAAGGGTACTTTCTGGCTTCAAGCTTATAGTTTTCTTGTGAAAAAGATACCAATGAGAAGCAAATCCAAGAGACTGGCATTGGGTGTCCTCTGAATTCAGAGCAAGGCTGGGGCCCCTGTGGGGGGTAGACGGGATTATATGCACTTATGCCTGCTAGGTACCAGCTACCAGAGCAGGCAGTGAAGAAAGCAGATTAAGGGGAAGCAGGAATGAGAACGACCTTTGTAGCAAAAAGATAGGCTGAGGAGCACTTGGGTGGCTCAGTTAGTTAAGCATCTGCCTTCAGCTTAGGTCATGATCCTGGGGTCCTGGGATTCAGCGGGGAGCCTGCTTCTTTCTCTGTCCCTCATCCCCACGTGTGCTCCCATGTGTGCTCTCTCAAATAAATAAATAAAATCTTAAAAAAAAAAAAAAGATAGCGTGAGCAGTCAGTGGAACAGCAGAATGCAGGAGGAGTGGTTATGTTAGAGCTAGGACAATGATTACCTGCTATTACCTGCTATTACTACCACTACCTGGAGCTAATAGTTGTGGGCTTAAAGTAATGCAGGGAGCCAAGCACTGTTCTCAGCACGTCATATGCATTAATACATTTAACCCTAATGGTGACCCTGGGAGGTAACCACATTATTATCCACCCTCCAGGTGAGAAAATAGAGGCACGGAAAGATCAAGTAGCTTGCCCACTATTAAATACCAGGTATCTTTTGGAACTGGGGTGAAGAACAAAAGTAATTTACTCTGTCTGAGAATCAGTAAGATGCCTTCTGGATTGGCAGCAGAGGGATGATGTGGTGACGGAGGATGGATCTGATCATGGCACAGGGAGTAATAATACGAACTGTTAACAATAGCTACAATAGAGGAAGGTCCCCTGTGTGTCAGATATAGATGTGAAACTTTCTGGCTCAGAAAACTGAACCTTCATGAAGTGTGTTTACTTTCCCAAGGTCACACCATTAGTGATGTTGTGATGTTGGGATTTTAACTCAGGTCCATGTGACTCTACAGCTCTCTCCATTATGCCATGCCCTCTCTCAAATGCATTGTGTCCAAGAGGAAAGACCCATAGAAGGGAATCAGGGAGAAGCCAAGGAACCTGACAGGAAACCACAGGAGCAAGCAGAGGAGGTGCTGTCAGTCATGGGAATCAATGGGGAAGCTCAAGTCTGAGGGATCCTGGAAGGAAGAATAAATAACATAGATAGCTGTTTACTGAAGGTATAAAAGGGAATCCAGAGTCCAGCATATTTTGAAATGGTGATACTGGTGATGAATGAACATTTATATGGATATAATTAAGGTTCAGTTTGAGGTAACAGAAATAAATGGTCTAGTGAGTAAAAGTGTGTAGGTCAGCAGTTCTCAATTATCCGCCTATGGACTGGTTCCATTGGAGTTAACTGGAGGGCTTACTCAAAATACAGTTTTCTCAGCCTTAGACCCAGAGATTATGAATATTCTGTAAAAGTTGAATGACCTCAGAATCTGTATCCTTGAGAAGTCTCCCAAAATGATTCTGATGATCAGTCCGATATGGGAACAACTGGAAATTCAGAGCCAGTTACTAAACGCTGAAATCATGAAAATGGAAATCTCTTCTAGGCCTCAAATAGAGCAGGAGAAAGGCACGTAATAAAGGATTTGCCTTAGAGAATACCTAGAGATGAAGGGAAAAGGAGGACCGTCCTATCAGTGAAGGGACATTCCAAGGAGAAGGCAGCAATGCAAGAGGAGAACCAGGATAACAGCATTTCCAGAAAGCAAGGGTGGAGAGTTTCAAGGAAAGAGTGATTAAAGCAGCACATGTAGCAGAATGGTTAATGAGAGAACAGAAATCAACAGGAAAGGAAGATTGTGCTGGCTATCAGAGGTCATTGAACAGCAGTTCACAAGATTTCTGCTCAGTTCCTGCCCAGTGATATTACTTGCTACTGCCATGCCCCTCCTGAAACCTTGTTTAGAAGGAATTTGTGAAAAGAAGAAAGCAGGTACTAGCCAGCATGGCTCTCAGAGCTCTTGCAATGAAAAGGTAAGATAGGGTTGCTAATGGGTAGAAGATGCTTCAGCTAAGGTGATCTTTTCTAAATTCCACATTCGGTACATTTATTATTTGTAAATGTACTATTTACTATTTACTATTGTTGAAATAGTAACTATTACTATAGTCATTCTATAGTAATATAGTATAGTATAGTAATAGTACTATTACTATAGTACTATTTACTATTTGTTGAAATCAGTAGGAGGAGAGTGCTGGCGAAGATGGGTCAAAAGAGAAGTTTTAGATTTGTTTGCTGGGAAGAGGTATGGATCCAGAAAAAAAAAAAAGTGAACTAAAATGGAATGGGGAGAAATTAATTTTAAGAGGAGAAGAAGGATTTTTATTAGCAACTTTAAGGAGGACTCCAGAAAACCAATACTGCTCCAAATGCTAACTAACTCAAATTTAAATTAAAAAGAAAAAAAAGAAACTTTAGGGAAGAGTGTGTGTGATTATAGGTCCCAATTTCAAGTCTTTTTTTGGAAAATAAATGTAATTTTTTGATCATTAAAGTTTCCAGAGTAGCTTGGTTCTGATGATGAAATAAGGAAACAAAATCTACTAGTTTAAATTGAAGGAAAAGTTTTTAATTTCCACATGATATATTCATACTATTTTAAATACCTTTACTATTTTCATTCTAGAGTCCCTAAGCATTAGGAGGCTCTTATTTTATATAGTGAGTTTTTATTTTAGTGACCACTGTAAAAAGATACCCTTCTTATTGAGATGTTTTTTTTTTTTTTCTTTAAAGAACAGCCCATATTCTAAAATGTGCCAGCAATTCAGGTTAAAATGTAACTCAGACATGCAAATTATATTGTAACTAACTAAAGGAATGTGGTTTTATGGAGAAATAACCTTAGAGAAAGTTAGGAGAGGCATTCTCCTCTGGCAACCTCCTCTCCCTACCTCTGGTAGGTTTTAGCTCTTCTACTCATTGTTACAGTCCCCGGAGCCCACTATAGTCTGACTGCTTACTCACTCTGCCCCTAAGTGATACCTCATGTACTAAAGTTTTCCAATCCCGTCCAGCTAACAAGTGTCCTTTCCTTTTGTCTCATTTCTTCCCCAGGTCTAGTCTAGCTCACCTAATAAGAGAATATGAACAAAAGTGTTCCTGTGTCATGTTTCCCAAGTTAAATGCATTATTAACAGGAAACACAGAGGCAGTACCTTGATGCAATTGAATGGTTCTTGTGGTGGGTTTTAAAAACCTGATGGGGCACACTTAGAGCAGGACATGAGGCCTTTTCAGATTTCTACCAAGCATACCACATTATAGTTTCATTCATTCTGGAGAGTCAGATGTGAAATGTGAGTTCCCCTGTGTGTCTTGAGCTGAGGAGGAAGATTTTTAAACCAAAACAATCAAAGCACACTTTTTTGGATTCTCAGTAGCAAAGTGTAGGAGTTAACATAATTTAGGAAACTAAATGTTTATTTCTTAAGGTTCTCTACATCTTATCCTTTCCCCTTTTAAAACACAGAGAAGTGTGTTTATTTTATTTACTTTTTCTTTTTTTCTTACAGCCGGAGAAGAAAACTTTGATCAAACCAGAGCCCTAGAAGACCGTCTACTAAACTGGTGAAAGTAGACCAAGTTACATTTAAATACAGTTCCATTCTTGTTGAAAACATGAACCATGTAAATAAAGCCCTTGGACCCTTTTTACTTCAGTTGTAATGTTAGGAACATGCATAATCAGTTTTATCCTTTCCAGAAGCAAAGGAATGTAGGGTTCTTAGCTGGGAACATCATGGCCTTCTTTCAGGGCTTCAGGTCCTGTTTAGGTCACCATGTGTCTTACTCCCATTTGTAATTGTAAGACTGGAGACTCTTTAGAGTGTTTTCTATTTGTTACAAGTATCTGTCTTGATCTAGTGAGTCTTAGTTGTTGGCTCTTTCATTCCTTTACCCTTGCATTGTCCTGCACTCAGCTGCAAATCTCCCTCTCTTTTTCTGCCCCCTCCCCCATCTCCATGGGGGTTGAGGGGAGAAGCAAGGCTGGAGGGGAAAGAGCAGAGTGTATTCTCTTAGTTCATTTTAGAGTAAGTTGTTAAGAAGGGAAGGGGAAGGGAGGTGACTGGGGAAGAAGCCCTTGATAAGAACACTTCACTGTAGTTGCTGAAAGAAGGGGAGGGAGGATCTGTAGGCCTGTAGAAGGTTCCTTAGTGGGGAGCTCCCCTTTGTGCTCTTTGGGGATCTCCCTGAATTCAGGGAGTTACTGGGAAATAAGCAGATGGAGACACACTCTGCTCCTGGGTACATTGTATAAAAGAAACAAACCAGTTTTTCAGAGGTAACTCTTGTTCCACAGCTGAACGGACTGCTTCTTGTAGTTGACTAGAACTCTAGGCTTTATTTTACATTAAAACATTATATAAAGGCACCCTGATAACATCAGTATATGGTGATATGCCTCATCTGCTCCTTCTGAAAACTTTTAAAACTATCTGAAAAAATATACACACACACACACACACACACACACACACAGTGAGCATAATAACCTATTTATTTGGACTTACAATATGATCAACATGTTATTTTTTTTTACCTAATTGAGAGTTGTTATTGATAAATGTCATAAGTGGAAAGTATTGTTAATTCTTATTGTTATCAGTATATAGCTATTATTCAGTAGCTAAAGGATATCTTTATGTGAATGGATCTGTACTTGGGAATTACAATTTCACTATGTTATGAAGTCAAAACCCTGCTTATAAGATTTATCTGTATCTTGTATCGTAATTGAATAATGAAACTATATTCAAGTAATTGTAACACTGATCTCTTCCAAAAAATAATATGCTAACATTAAAAAAGTGGTATCATCATAGGCACTTGTCATTTATTATGATTTAAGTGGATTTTCTTGATAGTGCATATGTCCAGTTTATTGAGATTTTACTCATCTGACATAGAGGTGTATATACTGGCTATTTAAACATTATGCTTATTCCGACTATTTTGAAACACCATATGAAATAATTCTACCCACAACTAAATAGAACAATCTCAAGTGTTTCACACTAAAACAAAGTTTTTAAAAACTTTCTAAATGACCAACAACTATTAAAATAATACAGTATCATATTAGAAGACTATTAGCATTGTATATAATATCAAGTATTATTGATAGGTGCTTGAATTCCTTGGATGTTGTTCTGCCATACAGATGTGCTGATTAACATGGTAGTTGCAGGCCACCTGGGGGGCTCAGAGTCAGGCTTCCTGCTCAGAGGGGAGTCTGCTTCTCCACTCCCTCTGCCCCTCCTCTCACTCAATCCCCCCACCATGCAAATGAAAAAAAATTGTAAAAAAACAGGGATGCCTGGGTGGCTCAGTTGGTTGGGCCGCTGCCTTCGGCTCAGGTCATGATCCCAGCGTCCTGGGATCGAGTCCTACATCGGGCTCCTTGCTTGGCAGGGAGCCTGCTTCTCCTTCTGCCTCTGCCTGTGCTCTCTCTCTCTCTCTCTCTCTGACAAATAAATAAATAAAATCTTTAAAAAAACAAAACAAAACATAGTAGTTGTATACAAGCCTCTATGCCCACCTGCTACAACATCCTGTCCCTCCTGGAATATCTTTGCAATTCTCTTTATTTCTATCTTTTTCAAAATTGAAATGAACAAAAGATGTTCACATTATATGCCTTGTATTTTAAAAATGGGAAATACCTGCCCGCAAGGCACACCAGGTACTAGAATACCTCCAGGTGGGTCTGGTGGCCCCCTCTGATCGCAGCTCCTGCTGCTCTTAGGCTCTTTGTGTCCCAATTCTTCCTCCCTTGCGGCTATCTGCCTTCCAGCTTGGGCTCTCAATTACTTTGTTTCCCCTGGTCTCCCCAGTGGATGCCTCCTTTCCCTTCCTCCACCCCAACAGCACCATTATGATCCCAAGAGAGGAGAGAAGGCAGAGGCCCTAGACTGTTAAAATCAGCCTCCAACTGGCATTTCCCCTTTATCTGGTTATGAGAAATAAAAGTCTATATCCCATCCACCTTGAGTTACACTGTTTGCTTCAGCCACAGGAAACAGGGAAGATGGGTATGTAACCCATTGGTCCCCTCTTACTGGACTATGAATTCCTTTAGTAGGAGTTTATTTCTACTATGATCTGGTCCTTATAACCACCACGTGAAGCCAGCACTTGTAATGTGAATTCACAGAAGTGTATCCTCACCCTTTGGACCTCCCCACATGCCCTCGACCAGTCCCTCTCCTGAGTCCTCTCTGTGCCCTGGGAAACTATTAGCTGAGCACTTGTAACACTTTATATTCTCATCAATACATATAAAACCTGCTCTGTTCACCCTAACTCTTGAACATGGAAGGCAGGTGGGACAATGCATTAAAAGAAGTCTTCTGTTAGCTGGTCAGGCACACATTAACTATTTTCTATAGTTCTTTTCTCCAACTTATGCGTACATACATGCTTTAAAAACACCAATTTTTTGTACCTCCATTTCTCCTAATAAGACCATCCATTTGTGCAGCTACTGTGTATAAGGCACTGTGCTAGACACAGTCATCTATGAACCATCCTTACCTGTTGCTCCTCACCTGGCTTTGTCAGTCTTGGGGAAGGAGGAAGGATTGGAGCAAGGGGATGGAGTCCAGTGGCAGCACCTTTCTGAATGGAGGGGTGAGTGCAGGGGAGAAACATGCCCTTCAACACCCAGTGTTTGCAAGTCCGTGAGTTGCCATCTGCTCTATCATTTGTACTCATTTCTAATCAGAGAACTGTTCTTCCATTCAAAAAAAGCACTTGGATTTTCAAGTTTTATATTAAAAAACTTTTTCTGGGGCTACTGGCTGGCTCAAAGGAGCATGCCACTCTCAATCTTGGGGTCACGAGTATGAGCCCCACGTTTGCTGTAGAGAATACTTAAATAAATAAATATATATATTTTACTGAGCCATTTTACTGAGGAAACCTTGTGCTTTCAATAACAGTGGACCAACCAGGTACCAACCAAGGGTATCACTTGAATACACACATTGTGTCACTTTACTAGGAATATATTTTCATGGTTATTGTAACTTTGAAACCCTTTTTTTATCATGAGATCTTCCTGACACTTCAGCAAATGAGTATTTATAATATAAGACAAATCCATGTCATATTTTCTGATTTCCTTGGCAGACTTTCCCAAACTGCTCTGCAGGTGTTGGGTTAATTGGCATTCACAGGCATTTTTCAAGGATTAGGTTTTAGGTAATTTATTTCTCTCCTTTCTGAGCCTCTAAATGAGGTGAGTTCGCAACCATCTTCCACTGTGGCCTGATTTGAGGCTTATATCCACCAATCATCTACTTTTTCTAAACAATGGGACAGGCAGTAGGAGAGCTGGATTAACAACCACTAGTCCTGAACCACCTCACACATGGCCATTGTTACTCTTCCCTTGTTGCCATCAATAATCCAGCACTGGGCAGACTAAAAATTTTTCTTTTTTTTCAAAGATTTTATTTTTAAGTACTCTCCACATCCAATGCAGGGCTCGAACTCACAAGGGTCGTGTGTTCCACCAACTGAGCCAGCCAGGCATCCCAGACTAAAACTTTTTAAAAACCTCTGCAGACTCAGGTGAACTGGTATGCCAATCAAGGTATTCATTATTATCTAAGTGTAACAGTACTCAAGTTGTGGAAAAGAACAATCCAAGAGGGAAGGAGAGTTTTTTGTTTTGTTTTTTGCCTATTTAGATTTCATTATATTTAAAACATAAATATTTAAACTACAATCATGCAACAATGTCTCTAAGCACATCATGGATGTGTTAGAGATACTGTCCTTATTATAATTAGGAAGACTCTATATTTTCTTTTTGCTAATTTTTTGAAGGACAGCTTTAAATATAATCCTTTATAAGGCACTATTTTATAGCAGGTGTTTTATACAGGTTATCTCATTTAAATGTCTAAAGAATTATAAATAAGACATCAACAAAAGCTTAATACATTGATATTGATATTAAGTTATATATCCATATATTAGTTCATTTGGATTTAACAATTATCAGTTGTAGAAGATTGAGCAAGTTTTCCAGAAAGCTTTCCTTTTAAAGAACAGAAAAATGGTTACAGTCAGATGGTATAGCGCAGATAGTAACATCTTCCCACCATTAAATTGAGAAATGATCTTGTAAATATGTGTTAATATGTATCAGGATCTCGATTTTTTTAAGATTATTTATTTATTTATTTATTTGAAAGAGAGAGATCACAGTCGACAGAGAGGCAGGCAGAGAGAGAGAGAGAGGGGGAAGCAGGCTCCCTGCTGAGCAGAGAGCCCGATGCGGGGCTCCATCCCAGGACCCTGGGATCATGACCTGAGCTGAAGGCAGCGGCT
The DNA here is from genome assembly GCA_004024625.1 of Mellivora capensis. Lineage (NCBI taxonomy): Eukaryota > Metazoa > Chordata > Mammalia > Carnivora > Mustelidae > Mellivora > Mellivora capensis. Next base: position 40,112 of record PISX010006404.1, read on the forward strand.
TAACCCACTGAGCCACCCAGGAGCCACCAGGATCTCGATTTAAGATAGCTTTTTTTTCTTATGGATTTTGATTGTGTGCAAAGATAGAAACTCGTGGTTCTGAATCATGTGAAACATGAACATAATCACTAAAGACAGAATTATTTAAAATATGTATGTAGGGCATGTCCAGGGCTCAGATCAGGGTCTTTTGCAGGAAAAATGAGAGGTTTATTTGGTAGATATGGCAGCTGTATAAATACTAAGCACAGGATTGTGGTGATGATAATTTAAAAATAAATACTAGCAAATGAAAATTCTTATTGCTTAAATTAACATTTTAAAAACACTTCCAGTGTTCCTCCTTTAATGAACATTCTTCCTCATGCCTAAATTTACTGGGGGAAGGGAGTAGGGGAAAATAACTTGGATTTTAATAGAAATTACCAAATTGCCATTCACTTAATCTTTTCCCCTTGGTAGGCGGAGAATAAATCCCTTTGTCACACTTTGAAGAAGAAAATGAAATTTGTAGCATTTTCATTTCTTTAAATAATGACTCTTATTCTGTTCTTACTATATTAGCGCTGTTCGACAAGCATGGAATTCAGTTCTTGTATTCACCGTGTAGCTTTTTCTTCCCACGAGGAACACGGCCCAGAGAAAATGGTGACTTGATATTTAACCGATCCCTTTCAGCCTCCTCTTCCTCATTGTATCGCTCATCCTCTTCTTCGTCTTCCACATCACTGCTTTGAGGACTAGAGACCTGAGACCCTGAAGGAGAAGGTGGAACTGAGGAAGGCCTGGGGTATTTAAATCCTTCTGTCTGCCAAAGACAAAAATAAGTCACAAACATTATAATGATGTAAACACTTTGCATGTGCATTTGATACAAAACATAGGTGGGTTTTTTTGTAGTCTGTTCATGGGCTATTATTATCTTTGATTCCTTTTGATTGTGGTACCACCAAGCTTAAGAGAAATTTGTTAAATAAATAGCTTTCTTTTCTTGTGTACTGAAATGTGCCAGGTGCTGTGTGTGTGTGTGTGTGTGTGTGTGTGTATATATATATATATATATATATATATATATATATATATATAAAATCTTAATCTTTGTAACAACACCAATAAATGTGTTTTTCCCATTTATAGAAGAAAAGTGAGGGTTAGAGAGGCCAGATGACTTGCCCAAGGTCATGCAGCATGTAAGTGACAGAGCAAAGATGTGTACCAGGGTTGTGATCACTCCCTAGCTTTTAATATCAACTGTCATGTTACACCACTGATACTGTCAGTCCCCATGCCACTTTGCAGATCTGCTCAACAAAATTACAGAAGAGGGGCATCTGGACATACCATGGACAGCTACCACTGGAAGGAATCCTGAAGCCAGGCCACTCAGCTGATCCTGAAATTCTACCAGTTACTTTTATTTCAGTACATGAGCAAAAGTCACTAGGTTTTAATCAAATTGCCCTTCCATTTAAGATTCATGGAGATAACTCATCTGATCAATGAGTACGAAGCACACCTATGGGTCAGGCACCATAATGCCACTGAGGAAGCAAAGAAGAAAAATGTGATTCTTGCCCTTGGAGAGAGCACATGTTTGACTGGGGAGAACAACTGTATTAAATAGTTGTAGCACAAGTAGTATTTCAACTACTTGTGTTCACTATTATCATGCCATACCTATACAATCATTTCAAGGTTCAGATATTGGCCCCAAAAGCTTTTTAAAAAAAAAAAGGTGGGGGGAGCTGATTTGTTCACTTAGGACCTGGCTCAGAGTAGGAGCTCAATACTTATTAATTGAATCAGTTGAACAAGTGAATGAATATAGCTGAATTATCAAGTCCAGCAACTGCCTCTAATCAAGCTAAGCAATTAATCCTGTTAAAATCCTGAACAGGAAAGCTGGAATTAGTATTTTGAAGGGTTTTTAAAACCCTGTTTCCTTCTGCATGAAGGAATTTTACCTTGGGCTAACTTTTGAGATCTGTTTCCCTTGACACTTGATATAGATGGAATGTAAGTTGTATTATTAAGAAAACGGATTATGATAAAAGGGACTCCTGATTGGCAAGTTGCATCTGAACTCAGCAATTTTGGGAATCCCTGAATTGGATGACTCTCGTACTTGTACATATTCCTTGTGGAGGCCATGGACGCTGATCTGTGGAGATGTACATGACATCTTGGCTCCTGTGGGGCACAAAACTACTAAGCTAAATAGATCTCCTACCTAATGATAAGGGTCTTATCTTTTTGCACCTAATCTTTCGCCTAGTGGGGGTGGGGGGCGGGGCAAAGAAGTGTGGCTTTTAGACTGCTGCACAGAATGCTATAAGGACTGATTTCACTGAAGAGATATGTCTGATGCTGTCCTACTTCAAGCTGCGTTTCCTATCTTATATCATTCTAGGTGAATGTGATGACAAGTAGCCTATGCTCGTCTCATGAATATAAATGTCTAAGAGAGCTTCAGAAGACTCCCTGTGGACACTGCTGACTGGAACATAAATACTTATCTAGTCCACTGCCTCCAATAGTTCCTGAATTCACTTGCCAAGGAGTCACCTGATATTCAAACATTTCCTTGGAGAGCGAATTCACCTGCTGTTAAAGCAGGACAGTTCATTTTTCAATAATTCTCAAAAGAATGTGTGTCTAACACAGCGGTTTCAAGTACCAAGGCGGGGAGAGTTTTAGTATGGAAGTGCTTCTCCAGTGACATGAATTAGCTGACCATTGGCTTAGCCTCTAAATTAGGCTAACTCAGAATCAAGGGCTTTGACTTGATCTGATTTGTTAGTTCCTCTATTCCTTGCTTTTTTAAAAAATTCCTTGCTTTAAGGCAACATTATGAAAAAATATAAAAGTTTCTGTCCTTAACTAATTCTAAATAAAAAGGTATTGGGAGGACTTACCATGAATGAGAAATTTAGCTTCCGAAATAAATACACAAAACATAAAATAGTTACCGTGGGTGGTGATGTAGGATCCATATGGAATTTATCTGGAAAAGCTCTGCTTAATGTCAGGTACCTGGCATGCTGATAATACTGTGATAGAAAAACCAGCTCATGGTTAAAAAAATTATTTATCTCAAGAACCAACTTATATAAAATCTTATTCTCCTAGTTATAAAACACATTCTTAAAGTGGCAGAACCTATTCACCCTAATTTTAGGAATCAGAAAAAAACTGATAGTTTATAGTTTTATTGTTTTCCAGAGAATAAGTAAAAGAAATATTACAAAATTTTGAAGAGAACAGCTATACTGGTCTTACTGAAAGCTCTGAATTGAGTGCTAAGGGGACTGAAAACATTGGCTTCATTCTACAGAGAACCAGTATAACACAGGGAAAATCTGGGCCCTGAATAATCACAAACTGGATCTAAATCCTGCTTGAAACCTTAGATACGAAACATAGCTTCTGAGGCCCTTGGGTGGCTCAGTCAGTTCGGCTCAGGTCATGAACCCAGAGTCCCCGGATGGAGCCCCACATTGGGCTCCCTGCTCAGCGAGTAGCCTGCTTCTCCCTCTGCCCCTCCCCTTGCTTGTGTTCCTTCTCTCTTTCTCTCTCAAATAAACAAATAAAATATTTTTTAAAAAGAAAGAAACATAACTTTTAAGAGCCTTATCATTCTGCTTTCATTGTAAAATGTAGACAGTGCAGTGAATCACCCGGGGGTGTGATGAGCACTGGCATTAGTGTGTATGGGGACTCGGCAAATGGCAGCATCTATCATTTGTCAAGGAGAGTTTAGTGGCATCTAAGGAGATACATGATCTGAAGGCAAAGTCAGTTTATTTTTCATTAAATCATCCAGTCCTAGGATACATGACATCTGGGTATTTACAAGCCTGTTGTATAATTGAAAGGAGGTATTTCCTGTACTTGTCATTTGAAAACATTATTATTCCCACTCCCACTATGCTTAAGGAATATGGTCACATTATTGCTTAGGGTCAAACAAAATAAAAATGTTTGTTTAGATGTTTTCCTCATATTCATGAAACAATACCTGAAATGCATCAAGTTAACCACTGACAAAAGACTAACTAGTAATATTCCAGATGGATCTGATAGACTAAATATGAAGATTTGGGTTTAGGACTTTGCCAGCTTATTTTAAGTAAAATAGTACATGAAAACATCACTTGAGAGTTTAACAATTATGTTAACAGAGTTGACTTTGCAGTTGATGACTAGAATCTATATTTCTATAGTCCAATGAGATATTCTTTTTTTTTTTTTAAAGTAAGCTCCACACCCAGCACAGATTCCAACGCAGGGCTTGAACTCATGATCCCAACATCAAGACCTGAGATGAGATCAACAGTCAGGTGCCCAACCAACTGAGCCACCCAAGGGCCCCAGTCTAGTGGGATTTTTTAAGTGGTTCTCTTGATCCCAAACTTAACTTACTCTGCCCAAGTATCTCCAATCCAGAAGATCGGAGAGCCTCTCAGTTCGGTTTCTCTGAATAATTCTTTGTCGGCGTGACTGTTTGCAAAATCCATAGAGAAACTGAGTCAGCTGATTGCAGGAATCATCCGGAGAGCGGAATCTCCTGTCAACAATGTAAATACCTGAGGAGCACAAAAACCAAAGCCCGGGTAAACACAGGGCTAACCTTAGAACGATCTTTCTCCCATTCCGTTAGGTTCCATCACAGACCACCACACGCATTATCTACTCCCTGACTCCCCTACTGCCTCTGCTTTATCTTTTCCCTTCCAATACTGTATTTCTTCTGTGATCTTCTATGGGTTTACAACTGTCACCAACAGACAGGCAACACAATGGATCTTGCAAAGAAATTTGGCAGTAGAGGGAATACCCTGGATCAATGATTCTCCCTAGTACTGCTCATTAACCATAATCTCTGGGTATCAGTGATTTTTAGACTCCCCAGTTTTCCCACCATGAAGCCCTGGCTGAGAACCACAGCTCTAGCCTGAGGAAAGAGAACCGTGACAAGGAGATTGCAGAAGACCAGGAAATTGGCAATGTGTAGGCAGACCCATCTCGCTTTTCTTGCTGCTAGGCAACATGGACACAGAGATGGTGGTATGCAAATTTTTCTGCCATCTTGAACAATTTCTAGTGAATTTTGCTAACTTGGCACAGACACTTAAAATAACGACACTGACCAATCTATGTACTCTAAGGCCATAGTTACTATAATATCAATATACTTAATATTAATAGCATTTTTATCTTTTCTATGAATCACATCATTAAATCTATTTTCCATTAAACAAGAAGTATAAACATTACTTTAATCATCAGGATAGCTCCAGAGTTAGACTCCCTAAAGACCCTGTGCTTTGTTTGTTAGAGGTTACTTCTCCCTACATCAGGTGAATGATGAAAAACCTCACCATATGCAGTAGGATCAGCCACGTGCTCCTGCATGAAACAGCCAAAGCCGGAAAGGTTGGTTGTCACACTGGGGATACCCATCACGGTGCATTCAGCTGCCAGGGGAAACAGACAAAGGCTTGAATTCAGATCAACTCCTATATCCACTTATGCACAGAGATGGGGGAGAAGCCCATGTCTGCCTAGTAATAGAGATGTTTATTCTGTATCAGGCACAGTACTAAGCTCTTTATGGGTATTAACTCATTTAATCTCAAAAAGTACATGAAATGAGACTGCCATTATCTCCATCTTATAGATGAAGAAACTGAGGCACAGAGAGGTTAAATAATTTGCCCAATGTCACACAGCCAGGGAATGGGGTAGAGTTGGGATTTGAAGCCAGGTGCCTGGCTCCAGGGCTCCTGTTTGGAGCCACTGTTCTATCCTGCCTCTCTCATGCCACCTGGTTTTGGGTTTTTTTTTCTCCATTCTAAGCTGTGTCTAAGCATGTGGTGAGTTTGTGGGTTTTGGACATGAGCAACTCTTCTCATCGTATTAATCTCCCTTGCCACAAATCTCTCCACTTCCCCAAGTGTCCAATGTGCCCATACCTTCCCTAGTCTTCTCTCCCCTTCTAGTCAAAACCTGTTTTTCATAAAATAGTGGATATAGACATCCTTTCACAAGGATGTCTGCATTTTTAACAAGGAATTTATATATGATTATGGAATTAAACTTGGTTGGCTTGTGGGAATAGGTTAAAAAAAAAAAAGATTTCCCCACTAATCAAGAAATAATGCAGTTTAGAGAGTGGCCTTTTCTTCTGCTCTGCAACAATTGCCTCATGGCTTATCTCAAGAGAGAAGTGGTTTCCTAATTTCTGGAGGGAGTGGTGGAGGAGAAAATGGGACAGGGATTCTTGACCCACATGAGAATCTGATGAAAATCTAGAGCTCATCCCCAGAAAAATCCTTATGAATATATGTAGAAAGAATTTTGCCTACAATTCCACAGAATTTTGCAGAAACTTATTTTATTATATACTCATTAACAGACATGTAATGAAATACTAGGTACCCATAACCCCTGCAAATCTTCATTGAATGAATTTAATGGAATAAATATTTATATTCATTGGATTTTCTCAAAACACAGACTTAAATGAATACTCTCTGGAGTGCGTTAAACTTAGCATCAAATAAAAAGTTATTCTTAAAAAAAATTAGAATTATCTAATATGCCAACACCAAACTTAGTCCACCAGAGGTCTTGTTATTTCTGTAACTACAGGTTAGGTGAGGAATGGCCAACTTCCTTTGGTTAATTCAAAACAGAGAATGACTCATTCTCAAACTTCTTTTCCCACCTGCTTATCTTTTATAACAATTTTGTTGGTCTTTATCTTAAAATTCTAGATGTATCTCCTCTATCATTTTGGGTTAAGCATTTGGTGGAAAGTCTGCTGTAAGTTACAGAACATTCTCTTTACCCAACATAATGATTTCCCACATCCTTCAGTCACTCAGGCTTTGGTTTTGTGCTTCTCTATTTTTGAAACTTCCTTGATAATAAATTATGTTACTTACTAGAAATAATAGGAACACAAGTCAATAACAAAATGTTATCCATGAAATATGCATTTTATGTATCTTAAAAGATGGATGCTTGATTATAAACAATTTAAGATAATATGAGGGTATTTCATAAGTAAGAAGACACCATCTTTATAAAAGTGACAACTGATACCCATAACAATTTTTAGAACTACGAAAGAGACACCTGGAAGAATTAGATCAATAGCTTTTCTTTTCTTTTCTTTTTTTTTAGATCAGTAGTTTTCCTGTGTCATGTTTCAAGAGGAGATAATATTTTATCTATTTTCCCCAGAAGTTTTAATATTTTTATAGCTGCTGGCAAACTATTCTTGGTGGAACCTAGAACAACAGAACAGGACCTTATGTCAAAAGAGGCAGCGATTCCATGTTGCTCCTTATGTAAAGATCCCACTTATATAGAATTTTAAATACTATATTAAAATTCTGGGATCAGAATACAAAGATTAGAAAAATTCTTCCTCTTCATATTTCAACCATGATCTCCCTAAGCTTGACTACAGCTACCTCTTGGTTGGGCAATGATGACGCTGAGATCAGAAAGCAAAATTTATTAATTATGCATAAAAATGTTTTCTGAACCTTTTCTTTTAAAATTATAAATGGAATTATATTTAAATAAAAAGGAAAATCTCAGATTACTAATATGAGATGGAAAGATCAATATTATATTCTTTCCATTGGCATTTATTTAAAGTATTTTTTTTAGGGGCGCCTGGGTGGCTCAGTGGGTTAAGCCTCTGCCTTCAGCTTGGGTCATGGTCTCAGGGTCCTGGATTGAGCCCTGCATCAGGCTCTCTGCTCAGCAGGGAGCCTGCTTCCCTTCCTCTCTGCCTGCCTCTCTGCCTACTTGTGATCTCTCTCTCTCTGTTAAATAAATAAATAAAATCTTTTAAAAAAATAAAGTATTTGTTTTTAAATTTTGAAGTATTTGTTTCCTTTTTAATTAGGCATTTCAGTCCAAATCCAAATTGATCACTCTTGATACCAGTGAAAAACATACTCAGAGGGGACAAAAATAAAATAGGTAGTGGGAATCTATCATTGGGGAGGAAAAAAAAAGGCAGATGAAGAGGTGGAGAGTCTGAATGGAATGATGTCAGGGTCACAATACCTGTCACTGAATTGACATTTTTTCTGAAAAGTACCTCCTTTTTGAGTGACTATGGTGTGAAGACTTCTCATTGTTTACCTTCTTATACTATTTGTTTCTTTAACTATGTGACTGTGGTACCTATTAAAAGTTAAATACATCCATTAATTTTTAAAAATTCTGAAATAAGTTTTGGAGAACATTGTTGCTGGACCACTGTTTCTCATCTTAAACCTACCTGCACTCAATTTCTCCTTTATATGAATAGTTGGGACTTGGAGAGATAACTCAATAATATATACTCTTTATAACACATTTTTTCTTGTAATACAATATATTATTATATTTTAACTTTAGTAGAAATTACATATCAACTCTGAATATTATATCCATGTGCATAAAATAATAGATTAATAAGATTTAAAACATCCCATAATCTATACGTGCCACATACCCGGAGTATAGCCCCATGGTTCATAGTATGATGGAAAAACTCCAAGATGACAACCTCGGACAAACTCTTCATAATCCATGGGTAGTAAGGGGCTGGTGGAGGATAGAAACTCTGGGTGCAAAATCACCTAAAAAGGAGAATTCTAATGAGCAAAAAAAGAAGAGAAGGAAATAAAGCAAAAAATCTCCTACAGTTCGGTATTTTGACATGTAGAATCCTTGTGTTCTGCATTCAGGGAAAAAAGAGAGAGGAGAAAAAAAGAAAAAGAGATAAGCTTGGGTGCTTTTTTCCTCTCTCTCTATTCAGTGTATTATCTACTCTGTGGACTAAGTTTCTCTCAGGTTCCAAGGCCTAGATTGGAGGAAAGGGAGTTAATATGACCATTTTTGTTCCCATGCTAAGCTACATCCTTCAACCCAAACTGTATTGACAATAAGGTTTTTTTTTAAAAGATTTTATTTTTAAAGTAATTTCTACACCCAACATGGGGCTCAAACTCACAACCCTGAGATCAAGAGTCACATGCTCTCAGGGCACCTGAGTGGCTCAGTCGGTTAAGTGCCTGCCTTCGGCTCAGGTCATGATACCAGGATCCTGGGATGGAGCTCTGCATCAGGCTGCCTGCCCAGTAGGGAGTCAGCTTCTCCCTCTGCCTGCTGCTCCCCCTGCTTATGTGCGAGGTCTCTCTCTGTGTCAAATAAATAAATAAATCTTTTAAAAAAAAAGTCACACACTGTACCAAGGGAGTCAACCAGTCACTGCAACAATAAAAGGTTTATTTTGTTTTCTAATGGCTGACTGCTGTCTTTTTTTTTTTTTTTTAATCAATTTGCTCCTATCTGGAACAGAAAAGAGGGGAGCTTTGTAATAGACTGCCCTCCATTGCACCAGACACAAGGTAGCCCAGGGAAATGGAACTAAGGGACAGAGATGTACTAGGAATCTCATCCAGATTAGATCAGACTAGAAGCCTTCACCAAAGTCAGCATCCTCTCTCACCCGGAGGTAATCACCTCCTAACTATCTCCCTGCTTCTATTCTGCCAAGGTCTCTACTCAGTACAATTAGAGTGAACATTCAACAGTGCCAGGCACTCCCTGCTCAAAATCCTTCAGTGGCTTCCCGTTTCACTCAGAGTAAAAGCCAAAGTATTTACCATGACCTTTAAGCAATGCTGTTCCAGTACATGCTTAAGAAGAAAAAACTAAAATATAAGTATATATTTGTACATAAGTTTACTATACATTTTATTGATATAAAGAAAATATAGCATACAATTTCCAAATAGTAAAAAATGTATGCACAAAAACCTGTACACAGATGTTTGTATCAGCTCTATTAATAATTGATAAAACTTGGGAGCAATCAAGATATCCTTTAATAGATGAGTAGATAAATAAACTGTCCAGACAATGGAATATTATTCAGTGCTAAGAAGAAATGGGATATCAAGCCATGAAAAGACATGGAAAAAATTAAATATACATTACTAAGTGAAAAGAGCCAATCTGAAAGGCCACACACTGTATGATTCCAGCCACATGACATTCTGGAAAAGGCAGAACTATGGAGACAGAAAGAAGATCAGTCCTTGAATGAGGGCAGGGATGAATAGGCAGAGCTCAGAGGAATTTTAGGGCAGTAAAATTGTTCTGTGTGATTTTGTAACGGTGGATACATGTCATTATACATTTATAATGTCAGAAGGTAAAGCACCAAGAGCATAACTTACCATAAACTATCAATCTTGGTGGATAATAATGTGTCAATGTAGGTTCTTCAGTTGTAACAAATATAAGATCCTGGTATGATATATGGACAGTGCAGGATGCTGTACGTGTGTGGGGGCAGAGGCACCTGGGAACTGTCTGTACTTGCTGCTCAATTTCACGGTGAACTGAAAACTTTTCTGAAGAATGAATTCTATTGAAATATACGTAATACACTCCTTATTATAAATTTTAGATGGTTAAATGCTCCCAAATGCTTTTGTTGACTTTTGACAAAATCTTGTATTCAGAACCAATTTCTGGTTTCAACTGAGGACTGAACGTATTGTGACATGAATGTCGATCCTTTCAGAGATACACGTCAGAACTTCATAGGTTCATCAGTGACATAGTGACTCCTTTCCTGAGTTGGATATTAGCTTCTGAATGTGGGAAAAATACGTCCTTGTATTTTTATGCCACTCACAATTTTGTGTAATGACTCGAGACACAACCCTTTTAAGTTTAATCCGTATTGTTCATACTCATCCGCCACCTTCTTAAGTCTAGACAATCGACACAATTAATCAAGCCATGATGTGGAGCGTTCACCTATTTTCACTCTCTAGATACTCCTACTATGGTGGGTCTCAAGTTACCAATGTGATGTCACTGAACTAGAGATGGGAAAAGCAGTAGCTCACCATTATAGAATCTTCCCACCATGTGGGTATTATAGCCATACATAACTTTAAATGTATAGATCATCATAAAATGTAGAATTAACAATTAGGATGTGATGAGTTTTGAGCATTGCCTTTCATTTTAATATAGTTGATTTATATTTTTAAGCTGATACAATTTAATTTTAAAAAATGTCTATTTTAAAAACTGGCTCACAAAATTTCTGAGCTCTCATGTGCTGGTATGAGCTGGTACTGAGACTACACCGCCTGTAATGTTATGCAAAGGCAGAGACAAGAGAGAGAATGACTGTCATTGGAAGGCTTTAGAACAGCTACTTAACTGGTCACCTGGATGACAGAATTCCCCAATTTCTCCTATTTATTGAAGTTTTCCTTGAACCATTATTAGGTAATTTGTCAGCCTCTCCTCATAGTTAAGTAGTTATTAAAAATCAATAAAATCTGGGACGCCTGGGTGGCTCAGTTGGTTGAGCGGCTGCCTTCAGCTCAGGTCATGATCCCAGCGTCCTGGGATCGAGTCCCACATCGGGCTCCTTGTTCGGCAGGGAGCCTGCTTCTCCCTCTGCCTCTGCCTGCCACTCTGTCTGCCTGTGCTCGCTCTCTCTCTGACAAATAAATAAATTTAAAAAAAATCTTAAAAAAAATCAATAAAATCTGATTTAAAAGCATTCTATATGCTATGTATATATGTAGTATATACAATATGCAATGTAGTATTTATATTGTACACAATAAATAATATACATCATATACAAAATACATAATATATGATATATATTATATATGTATACTGTATATCTTATATGCTATAATATATAACATAATATTACATGGTATATAGTATTTGCCATATAATATACATATAAAATATATATTATTAAATTATATATATGCATAATATAGCATATATAATATAATAAAAGAATAACTATATTTTTCCAAAGAGATTACTGTGAAGAAAAACCCTAATTTGGATATATAACAACAATGATAACAGTTATATGATACTTTATATATTATAAATAATGTTCTCATATATGATTTCACTTAATCCTAGCAACATCATGATATTCTCATTACTCTAATTTTAGAAATATAAAGAAATTATATATATTAGTTACATGTCAGGAGACCCACAAATGGGACCTAGATTAAACTTAAGCAGTAAAATGGTAAAATACCCAAAACTAGTATCTAAAAATGATAGTTCACTCAATCACAAGAATCACAAATCCCAAAGTAAAAATAGATAAAATATTTTCCTCCATAAAACACGATTTGAGTTCTTATTATCACGTGCAAAGTACTGCATGAGGAAAAGAGACAAAGGCACAGATCCTGTGTCCAGACAATCATCAAATCAGCAGCCCACTATATCCCTGGCAGATATCAGCAAACAGGGATTCAAAATTCATTGTGTCTATGTTGGCTTTCTCAACCCTGGGAAAATTTGTACTCTCCAAGGCCCATTTTTGAACATGAGAATATCATGGCTCATTCATTTTGTTTCGGCCAAACAGAACAGCAAAACTAAAATATGAAAGCTGCTGCTCTGGGCCCTGAACAGCCGATGACAGAGGCCCAGGGCGGAGGAAAGGATGTTAGAGGTCAGCCCAAGGTTACCGAAAGGATTAGATGAGATCCTATATACAAAAGCCCCCAGCAAAGCACCTGGCTCACAGCAGACCCTGAATCAGTAAGGGGGAAAAAAAAAATCAAAACCAAAATGCTGTCTAACCACATTTATCCTGTGAGGGAATTAAGATCCCTGGAAGTTAATTTGCTTTCACAGAGTGCTGGCAGCAGGTCAGGACCTGGAGTCTGCACTGTAGGGTTCTCTCACTACACCCACTGCCGAGGCAGAATTGATGATACATTCAACTTTGAAACCATCTGTAACATTTCCTGGATCAAGTAGTCGCATTCATATAAAGCGCTTGTTAATCTAAGAGTTAAGAACCACTCGATAGAGTTCTATAAATATGCAGGTGATCAAATGAGTCAGTGTTAAGCTTTTTAAAGGATACTAGTCGTAAATAAAAATACATAATTCTGAATTGACCAAAACTTTTCTCAGTGCTTGGAGCATATATTGTTGTGAAGGGGCTATTCTTTTATTTCTTGTGCATGCGTTTGCTTTATGATAATAACCAGTTAAAGTCTCAAACTCTTCATGAGCTTATCTATATAAACATAATTTGTGTGAGACAAACTCCCTTCTCCATTCACTCTACAGAAGCCATGTACTTCTGTATCTCTGGGCCTTCTTATCTACTGCTGCCGGCTCTCTGCAGGATGAACTGTTATGTGTGTGATAAACGCCTGCTCACCAGACAAGATCTAGCTAACATGTCTCCAATTCTCCAGGCAGAGAGAAATCCTCCATTTTCTACTCTCATCAAACTGTTTACACCTGTCTTCTAAAAGTTATTGGATACCCAGCACATGTTAGGTACCGGGCTAAGTACAGATAAAAGCTGACATTTATCATGCACTCACCACGTGCCATGGTCTGCACTAATTGCAGCATCTATTATTTATTTAAGCCTCACAACAGTTCTGTGAGTATAGCCTATCTTACCACCATCTTACAGATGAGAAGACTGAGGTAGATTAAGTAAATTTGCAAATTGATTAAGGGTAGGGAGATTTAAAGGCAGACAACGGATCTTGATTGATAGCCCCAACTGCTTCCCCTCTTGAGCAGCTACAGCAGCTGCTCCAGCCTATAGACCTGGCAGGGATGGGTTCTAGTGCCAGCTCATTTCTGCACAACCAGTGACTCTTTTGGACAACTTTTGTTTGGAAAATCCCTACTCTAATAGGAATCCCTATTAAAGTTATTGCATGTGAGGGGCGCCTGGGTGGCTCAGTGGGTTAAAGCCTCTGCCTTCGGCTCAGGTCATGATCCCAGAGTCCGGGGATCGAGCCCCGCATCGGCTCTCTGCTCGGCAGGGAGCCTGCTTCCCTTCCTCTCCCTCTGTCTGTCTCTCTGCTTACTTGTGATCTCTGTCTTTCCAATAAATAAATAAAATCTTTAAAAAAAAAAAAGTTATTGCATGTGATTGCTCATAGAATAAGGCACCCGTCGGCCCACCAACTTGAAACTGATTGGTTGGTGAATGAAACATATGAAAGTAAAACATAAAAGAAAGGTTTAGATACAGGGAAATGATGTATGTAGTAATGCTAATATACTTAAAATAAGGCACAGTAAACCACAACACACACACACCCCCACACACAGAGGCATCTTTTGTATTAAGAAAGAAAGCATTGGAAAATAATTTGGAATCTATCTTAGCTATAGATTATATGATTGTACTGTTGAAAATGATTTTTTTTGTGTGCACACAGGAGTGTACATGCTACTGTGTGTGTGTTTCCTTCCCCTAGCCGACAAGCTATGTCAGTGGTCGGCTTTTTCCCTTTATAAGTCACTACATAGTGCTGCTAGGTGTGTGTATTTTTCATGCATTTGTTAATTTTTATTGATTCTAGTTTTTGTTAATGACATTTGACTCTCTGTAAAAAAAAAAAATTGAGAGGTGTTTAGCACTGGGCTGCAGTCTGTGGGTCTTCCCTCCTCAACCTTCCTTCCTCCTCTTTCCACTGTGTAAACTATCCCTCCCTGCCTGCTTTTGCTTTCAATCTCTATCATGCACAGGCATTTTTACCAATTAGTGTTTTCACATCTAATCCTCTTTTGGTGTCTGCTCTTCAGAGAATGAATACTGAGAAAATGTACATGAGAAATGATCATTGCCCCAAAGAACTCACAGTCTCACTGGAGGACAGAACATACATATTTTAAAAATACAAATAACTTGGTGTGATGATTCCTATATTTGTAGTAGATATAAAGCATCTTGAGAATCCAGATAAGAAAGCGATTGCTCTGTCTGGAGTAGATGAATGCACATTAAGGACAAACACAAGGAGGGGATGACTTCTAGGTTGGATCCCAAAGGAGCTATTAGAATGGCGAGATAAGGGCAGTTCAGAAAGAGAGAATAACATCAGCAAAGACACAGAGGAATGAAGTCTTTAATGTATGTAGGAAATTAATGTATCTGTCCATTCCCGAGAAATGGCTTCACTGTTACTGTATTTTAAAATACACACACACACACACACACACACACACACACACAGGTCAGCAAAGCACACTTTGTTCAGAGCTCCCAATTTCAGGAGACCTCCTAAACTCAGTCCTCCCAAAAATAAAGGAAGCATGAGCCACAGTCATGGCTCCATGTCCCCTGTTCTGTCTATATTTATTGTACATATCATGTGCCAGGCACCTGACAGATCATTAGAGGAAGAGCCAGAGATTTAAATATAGGTGTGACAAAGTTCTGCAAAACAGAAAGCAACAGGAAAATAATGGGCTTTCTTTCCGTTATTATTTCCTTTCCAAGAGAAAAAAAAATTGAGAAGGACTGGTCTAAACTACATGAAAATGAGATCAAGTTAGTGCTGATACACTCTGAAAGGAGGTAAGTTTCTGCAGATCTAGTTATGGGGAAAAATGTGAAGGATGGTGCACCCTTGAGAGATACGTCCCTGCATTTCCAGGGAAAAATGTGTAGCCCCTATTATGGGATGTGTGCTGGGAGTAAAAATTTTGGAAATGCAGAAACACAAATGAGAAAATAAAAGTCACCCATAATTCTATGGCACAGGGAAATATACACAAATATGTGTGTATCTATGTATGCACATGTGTGTGTGTGTGTGGAGAACATGTTTAAAATAGATGGGATAACATCACATGGGACATTTTATAAACAGCTTGTATCGGGGTGCCTGGGTGGCTCAGTGGGTTAAGCCTCTGCCTCTGGTTCAGGTCATGATCTCAGGGTCCTGGGAATGAGCCCTGCATCGGGCTCTCTGCTCAGCAGGGAGGCTGCTTCCCCCTCTCTGTCTGCCTGCCTCTCTTCCATTTGTGATCTCTCTCTCTGTGTGTCGAATATATAAATAAAGTCTTTAAAAAAACCCAGCTTGTATCATTTAGTTCTGTGCTAGGAGCTGTTGCTATCTACCATCATGAAAATTTCCCCTGCCCTGATTTCTGAGATACTTTTCTCTTCTAATTCTCGCTCCTTTCTTGCACTGACTTCCTCCTCTAATCTCCTCTTAACTCTTAAATCTTGAGGCTTTCTTGGGTCCACACTCTTCTCTGTTCATTCAGCCTGGTCTTCCAACATGGCAGGGTCATCATTCCCTGGTATCCCCCTCTGCCCCTCCACTGATAGCTCCCTTCATGACTGTCTTATGTTTTCTAAGTACCCACGAAACATCTTAACTTGAATAACTCACATATAACTCAAACACAATCTACCAAGAACCGAACTCAATTCTTGATGCGATCTTCAAGCCAACTTTGGTAAAGCTTTTCCTTAGTTTTTAGATAGTACTGACTAAATACTGAAGCCAGAAGGTTATCATCCTTGCCTTCTCCCTGTTTTTCCCTCCCAATGACCACTGGTTACAAAGTATGATCTTTCCTATATGCAGCTGCCTCTTCCATTATTCCGTCCTCTCTAGCACTTCTGGCATGACCTTTGTAAGGGTCCCTTATCATCTCTCACCGGTTCTGTGGCAGAAGGTCCCTAACTTGTCTCCCTCCACCACATCTACTCATGCCTATACTGAGTACTAAATGCAGCAGGAGGAATTAATTTACAAATAGACTATCTTCTTCCAAGAGATTTTGCAGGGAAGAATAGAAAAGACCAAAACATTTAAAAACATCAAGAAAAGACCAGGATAAGGCAAAGTTTGTTTGCTTTGTAACATTAGAAAAAAATTTTTTAAAGATTTTATTTATTTATTTGAGAGAGAGCGCATGAGCGGGGGAGAGTCAGAGGGAGAAGCAGACTCCCCGCTGAGCAGGGAGCCCAATTCGGGACTTGATTCGGGACTTGATCCTGGAACTCCAGGTTCATGACCTGAGCCAAAGGCAGTTGCTTAACCAACTGAGCCACACAGGTGTCCCTGTAATGTGAGAAAATTTAAGGAATATTGGTAGACAGCAAGGGAAGGAGCTAGTTAACCTGCAGTATAAGGGAAGGTTAACAGGGTAAGTTTCCCAAGAATGTCAGAAGGAATGAGATCCCAGAGCAATCCTCAGAACCCAAAGGAAAAGAAGTGAGAATAGATAAAAGGTCTATATTTGAGGGGCACTTAAGGAGTTTGTACACTGAATTCTCAGGTCATCTGCTAAAGGTGAAAGAAAGAGAAAAGTGGGACCTTTGAAAAGATTGGTAAAAGCTTGTGACAACCTGATCTTAAATATTGCTGAATGGGATTGAGTAGAGATAAGCAACTGTCTGTTTATATATTCACCATTATGCCCACACCTAGCACTGTGCCTGAGCATAGTACCCCCTCAGTACACACCTGAGAGACTAAGCTCCACAGGAGCAGAAATCAGGTCTTATTCATACAACTCACACTGTGCTTAATCATTTAGAAACTCAAGTGTCAACAGAATGAATTGGTCTATAGAAAATTCCATAAAAATATCATGAGCCACACTCTCTGAAACTGGAAGCTTCTCGTATTATCCCCTTAAAGTTGAACTTTATTAAGAAGAAACAAAGACAATTCATTTTCATTTCAGGGATTCACTAAATTCTTAGTGAATCTAAAAAACAATTCTTAGAATATGTTTGTATCATTAAAAATTAAACAATTTTCCTATTCTTACTGTTGATTTTGTACTATCTTACAAATGATACTAAAATAGTCATTATCTTTATATTTTAATTACCCCAAACAGGAAACAATTAATTTTTTTAGAAATATTTGAAATCTTTCGGAAAGGTATCAAAACAAATACAGGAGTCTTCTGATAAATTCTGAAAAAGTATATTCTAAGTCATTTTGAAGTGCCTTACGTAAACAATTAGTTCTACCTTGACTCTGTCTGTGCGGCTGTTGAAAAGTCCAATCCGTCTAATGGTGCTGAGAATGGGATCAGTGGAGTCATCAATCATGTTGTGAGTGGTCACTGGAGGCAAAGACTGTCGCTGAAGTCATAGAGGAAGGAAAATGTCAATTGTGGGACGAATTAATAAGTGTGACTAATTTCAGCAATAGGTCATTGGTGAAATGTCATCCAACCTTTATGCCGTCCATCTTTTGGAGACATTTTAATGATGATGACTAAGTTTTGTGCAGGTTTCAGAGGAAGGGAAAGGCTTGAAGAACTTCCTTCAGGAATTATGAACACATGATATTTCTGTTTCTCACCTGCAGCCACTACATGAAAGGCCTAGACTTCTTGACCACTCTTAAGACCTGTTTGGAATGAAGGTGTCCTGAAGTTGTGTCTCAGGATGAACTCCTTTCCTGGATCCTTCTAGCAGGCCTGTCCTCTGATGGTACCTGATGCCTCACTGTTATGACAAGATGCTGGTGCATGCCTATCTTCCATTTTTACAAAAAGTCCTCTCAACTGAGAAACATTGACCTTTTCTTGATCATGACTCAAAGTGCTATGCTTTTCAAAGATTCTAGGGACTATTTTGTTGTCATTGTAATATACAGCTTTTCAAATGGACGTATTGGTTCCAAAGGAATTTTTAAGTGGATACAAGATAAATTACATGAAATTTTTTAAAAGCACTGAAAAGCACCCAAAAAAGAAAATAAGGAAAGTTATCATTTAGGTAAATGCATAAGAAAGACTTTTCTAGATCCCGGGTTTATACATTTCCCAAACTAGCCCATTCCAATTAAGTTAAAATATTGATCTAAGTTGATTTTAACAATCTTGGGAGTGTTGGGCACTCTTTTCTTCATTACCTGAGTTGAGAAGATGGCTCTTTTCATAATTGTTACATCATCTCGATCCAAAATATTGTTCATGTCAGGAATTTCTCCTCTGTGGGGAAAAATAATATTAATAAGAAAAATAAAAATAACTGGCACAAATTCAATGTCTCCATGAGTCAGACAGTGTTCTAAGCACTTTAAAAATAAATATAAAGCAAACATGGTTTCCTGATGACATTCAAAGACAAATTCCTAGAGCATGAAGAAGTTTGATAAAAGAATAATTTTGATAGCATAGAAGAAAGCTAAAATTCCTTTTTTAATTTTTTAAATTGTAACTTCTTTTTTAAAAAGATTTTTATTTATTTGGCAGAGATTGATAGTGAGAACAGAATCACAAGCTGGGGGAGGAGGGGTTAGTGGGAGAGGAAAAGCAGACAGGACTCTGGGATCATGACCTGAGCCAAAGGCCAATGCTTAAGGACTGAGCCACCCAGATGTCCTTTAAAACTCATTTTTAAAGCATTAATGTTGACCATCAGGAGGACACTTTCATCATATTTGGCTACTCTTGACTATGTTCACAAGTGGTCATACCTGTCCATCTATAATTTGTTATTTTTACTGGTAAAAGGAAATGATTCATGCTTGCCACAATCAGTCAGGAGACACCAGCTTTCTCTTCATATATTTTATGTATACTATAATCCATATATTTTATGTATATTATTATTATTTTATAATATATTTTGATTTGATTTAATTATTTCAAATTTTTAATGCATTTATATATTTCATTTATTTTATTATGTATTTAAATGTTTATTATTCATTAAGTAAATATAGGTTACTTAACATTACTTAATATTAACAAATATTTTAACTTAGTATATAAATAAATATAGGTATTTAATATATAAAGTCAATATGTATTTTGACTTATAAATCTCATGAAATCTCCATCAGTGTCACATTGACATATTAACCCCTAATGAGAGTCCCATTGAATTAGAACATAATTTGTCTATGTGAATATGTTCACATTTGTACAACCTGTTTATAAGTATTTGTCAGATGATGGATAAAACAAAACCCATTCCCATAATATAACACATATTCAAAGGCTAATAATTCCTTTATATTTGGAACAGAAGAAATGAATGATAGTGTGTAAGTTGTTAAATTTGAATAATGAAGCCCTAACATATTTGAAGTGTTAAGTAGTCTCAGCACCTACCTTAACAATGCATCATAGAGTTTTTTTCCAAATTTTTCCTTCACAGAATGTGCAATGTCCCTGTATGAATTGGAAGATTTATAATTTAAACATTGTTGCAATTTAAAATCTGTTTGCTGTGACCATGCTGATGTTTTGCCAGTGTATCCTTCGAAATTAACCGGTTTCTTTTGTGGAACCTCTTCTACTGTTTTTCCTAGTTGACAATTTAGCTTGAGTTCAGACTTCCAGAGCTGAGGTAGCAGAACGTCCTGAGCAGCCCACAGAGATTAACATTTTTTTGCCTGATGATACTCAGGCCAGGGTGAAGGGCAGGGTGGGGTAGTGGATGGAAATACAGATGTAACAAGATGGCAAATTCATTGGTGATTGTTGAATGTGGGCTATGGGCATGGAGGGGGTCATTACACTAAATGTCTTTACTTTAGCTTTCATTTTTAGATTTTCACAATAAAATTAAAAATAAATTCAACCTATCTTTAAATATTTCTACAGAGTTTTTAATCCTTCCATGGTGGCTCATTCCAATGTTTTTATAGTAACAGTTTGATAGGCACTACATAATCTGACATAGTAGCCTATGAGAAGAGAACCAAGCAGCACTTGTGCTATAATAATCTTTTTAAAAAGATTTTTTATTTATTCATTTGTGAGAGAGAGAGCAGAAACAGAAGGGGAGGATCAGAGGGAGAGGGAGAAGTAGACTCCCTGCTGAGCAGTGACCTCCCCCCCGCCCCCACCCAACGTGGAGGATTGATCCCAGAACCCCAGGATCATGACCTGAGCCAAAGGCAGAAGCTCAACTGACTGAGCCACCTAGGTACCCTTTGTGCTATAATAATGGTTTTAAAAAATATTTTATTTATTTATTTGACAGAGAGAGAGAGTAAGAGAGGAGACACAAGCACAAGGAGTGGGAGAGGGGAGAACCAGGCTTCCCGTAGAGCAGGGAGCCCGATGTGGGGCTTGATTCCAGGACCTTGGGACCATGAGCTGAGCCAAAGGCAGAACGCTTAACACCTGAGCCACCCAGGTGCCCATGTGTTATAATAATTATATCTTAAAGAAAAAAGTTTAAGGACATATATCAGAAATTACGCATGTTAAAAAAATCTGTTGACCGTTATTGCTTGAGAGCATTGACAAGACATGAGATTACCATAGCTGTTTCCGTACTGCTTGGCCTTTCAGCGTTTCCACATTGAAATTATTTGTCTTGGCAGGCATGATGAAAAACACCACCACTGTGACATCACTTTTATGCATCTAGTGGGGGATTAGGAAACACAAGTCAACCACCAAAGGTAAAAGAAAACATCAATAGATGGACCTTAAACTTAAAAAAAAATAGTGTTTTAAATTATCTTTAAATAAAAACAATACTTATGATTCACAGAGAAATTAAACCCAACTTCCTGAAGCTTTACTCAGAACTGTTAATTTAAATCCGGTTTTTAGTCGTGATCCTTTGATTAACAATTTGAAAATTCATACATAAAATATTTTCCTTAAGCAGGTAAAATACATAGCAATTGCTAGTGGTATCACAGTGCTTTTCTGGGGTTAAAAAAAAGGTCATATGAATGTGAGTTAATGTTACAAAGCCAAAATTAGTTCTTTAAAATTTCAGATTGGAAAATTTATGGGGATTTAGTTTTGTTTCATTCTCTTTTTTCTAGTTTACTCACAATAAAGAGAGAATGCTTTCTTTTAACTTCTTCAAGTATTGTAATGATCTTTGATATCTAGAATAGTAATTGGCCTTTGCTTCATACATAAAGATAAAGTGACTTTAATAAATGTATAGAAAATTTGATTAATAATTTCCCTAAACATGATACATGTTTGATATAACTTTGAGTCCATAAAGCTTGTTCAATAGATACATGCAAGAAATATTATGGAATAAGATTATTCCAGCCTATCCTAGAATAATGTCTTCAGTCTTATTTTACAGAGTTGGGTTTTTATTAATGTATTATTTCCTCATTAAGTGGTATCAGTAAATCTTTCAGGATACTTGGTAAGATGTCTGCTCTAAAGCAAAAATAAATCTTTGTCCAAGGAAAAAAAAATAACTGGAGAACAGTATAAGCTCAGGAAAGTTTAGGTTGTCTTGGTATCTCAGTAGGATTGAAATGCTACACTGGTCTCCTGTTGCTTACTGTTATTTATTCTATATTTTTACATGATAGGATTAGAATATAAGCCAATAACTTTAATCACTAGCTATTACATGATACCATTTTGTATAGCTCCTTCTATTGGCACAGGTTTTACTGACGGCTTAATTGGGAACCTATATTAAGTCCCACCTTCCTGAACAAGAACTGATGGATTCCACATGGAAGTGGGAACCTTCTTTCCCCTCCTTGTTTCCATGACGTGGGACATCTCCTGGTTTCCAAATTCAAACTCTTAATCTCAGGGAGGAAGTGTGGCTGGTGAGTAGGGAGAGGAATAGCATTTGTGTGTGTTTTCCCTGTTGTACAGAAAACAACTGCTTGGTTGCCTATTGTGTGGTGCACGTTCCCCTGCAGGCCTTCTTTGGTTGGGGGAGCACAGCAATGAGATGAGCTAGCCAGGTCTACCAGCAGGTTCAATATCAGGAAGCCTATGGGTGTCCTTTAACAAGCCCCATCTCCCATTACAGTCTTTACTGGTTTTTAAAATGGTGAATCTTGTTCTCCATTCGCTTGATTTCTTCATATTTATCTCTCAACTGGTTAACTCTTGGGACAGGAAAAGGAATGTTATAATGTCATCTCAAAACAGAACACAATAAGCTCATGGCTCTCTTAAAAAAATACATAGACTGATAACATAGACAGATACACGAATGAACAAAGTGGCGATCCCAATATGTAACTTGAAAGGCTGGAACTGTTCTTAGAAGAAGGTTGTCATTTTAAGTATTCACAATCATATATCTTTAGAAACTTTTTAAGAAGCCAGAAAGTTCTGTACTTCCCACAGAAGGAAGTCCTCCTGTAAAAGTATTGCACAGTGTTCTATAGCATTCTTACCCTCAGCAGAAAATTTAGCCTGGATAAGGCTTCTAGGAAGATGTCAGCTCCTTTGTTTGAAAACTCATATCTCCCAGCAATGAAAAGGAACAAAGTCTTTTCAAGATCGAAGTCCAGATGACTAAAACAAAACAAAACAGTTTCAAATGAAATAAGGCAACAGCCACAAAATGTACAAATGAATTCTGTTAAAGTTCAAAGGGGGCTGGGAAAGATAAACATTTACTATAACAATTTTGTTTTCTCTATGCCATAGGTTTTTTTTTTAAATAAAGAAGAGCATACCCATAGAAATGACCTCGAACAAAATCTTGGATCCTGGCCTTGTACATGGCATGTAGATTTTGAAACTCATGTACTGCTGAAAATTTCTTAACATTTAAGCCATTTGGAGTAACTACATCTGGAAAAGCAAAAAAAAAAAAAATCATCACAAAAATCTTTTGAGAGAGGGTACCATTGTAGCAAAATAGTATGCTTTAATATATTAAATTTTAAAACAAATAAATTAATTTACTAATTAATTAGACATTCCTTAACATTTCTAGTTTCTATCATACAACTAAAAATTCATAAAACATCACAATAAATTGCTGAAATAGGAAATTAGGGGTGTGTGAACAAAATAACATTAACTAGTACAACAAAACATCTAATTAAAAGCACAAATAATGAGTACTATAGTTTTCATTTTTTGGTGGCTTACTATTGCTCTAAATGCTCAAAATGCTTTAAAATATAACTCATCTAATCCTTGCAAGAAGCAATGGGGTAGGTGTTCTTATCTGCATTTTCAGACGCCCAGCCAGGCCCAGAGCTGTTAAGGAATCTGTCAGAGAACACAAATACCGGTAGGAGTAGAAGCCATGCAGTCTGCCTCCACATGTTGTGTCTCTAGCCGTGGTGTGCATGAAACTACCTCCTAGCATCTTGTTTGGCCAAGTGTGTGGGAAATGTTCTATCTGGAAAATTGGAAAGGCAGTCCTTCATTTCTAATTCCCAGAAGAGTTTACTCAAGCAGGAAGACATTTTTGGTTTTCCAGAATAATTAGCCTGTGACAAGAAAGATAGAGACTCCTCAGGGTACAAGTGTGAACTACCTAGTGACTTGAATACATGGGTTGCTGCAGAAACAAATGAAATTCAAAAAAAGAAGCTATGTCAAAAAAAATTTAACACATGGAAATGGGCATTTTTGCAATGGAGATTTGAGCTAGAATTATAAGTGTGCCATCATTTCAAAGGATATTTTAGAGTTAACAAGCTATCTCTTGAAATGGTTCCAGAAAATCAACCCAGGCTTCCTGGTCATAGCAATAGCAAACTGCTGATTCTTCTGATTTTATACTAAGTAACTGGGCAAATTCTATACTCTACAGCAGAATCAATTTTAGGTTGCCAAAGTTTCTAGTGAAAACCCTCATGTGAATAATTCCTATAGGACAGTAGAGAATCCCCTCTTACAATATATTTCCCTTTCTATGACATTATATAGTGCTTTGTTCTAGACTCCAGTGTATTTGACAGTTATTAGCTTTGTTTTTATAAAATCATATAAAGTAACTTATTTTGCTATCCACATTTTATAGGAGAAGAATCTAACCTATAGAGAGGTTAAGTTATTTGCCCAAGATCAAGTAATTACAAAGTAACAGAGGTAGGATTTAAAACCAAGGCAGGCTGGAGGCACCTGGATGGCTCAGTTGACTAAACTTTGGACTCTTAATTTCCCCCAGGTCTAGAACTCAAGGTCATGAGATCGAGCACTGTGTCGGATTCCATGCTCAGCTCAGAGTTGACTTGGGAGTCTCTCTCTCCTTCTACTGCTCCCCATACCCCATGTACTCTCTCTCTAAAATAAATAAATAAATCTTTAAGATAAATTAAAATAAAACTAAGGCAGTCTGGCTCTGAGGTCTACACCTTTATCCACTGTGACAGTCAGCTGTCTTGTCCAAAAAGATATAGAAGCCAAGAATGTATATTAATATCACTTTATTATTACTTTAATTCCTCTGGAATTTTATATTTGGCAGCAGGAGGAAGGATAAGATTGTGTGGACATTCGATAAAAGAGCAGCCTCAAGAGAAAGTTTTATTTTAGAATAGGAAAAAAACAAAGCATTTTGTAAGCATGGAAAAGATACTGTAAACAAGAAACAAGAAAGATGCAAGAAAGAAATAGCATATTGATGGAGTAAACCTCTGTAAGGAGCATGACAGAATCCGAGTGAACCCTAGGGAGTACTTGGAAAGACAAAAGAAGAACATAGAACCCGTATGTTGTCATTATTCAAATTTCTTGGATTCTTCTTTAAAAAAAAAAAAAAAAAGTCTAGCACCTTGAAATACCTCCTCCAGACATCCAACTAGTATCTGGAAGAAAGACAAATAGAGACAAGATCACAAGGATTAAAGAAAGAGGATATATTCATTAAAACTGTTTGGTAGCAAATAATAGACCCAGTGTTAACACTGGGTAACTAGATACTAACACTGGCTTACCTATAATAATGAGGAATTTGTTCATGGGATGCTAGAGTGCCTCATGGCAAAGGTTTACCTAGGCTTCCAGAATTAGTTTAAACCATTAGTTTAAATCACTGTGGAGAATCTAGAGCCCTCTCAGTCTGTTTTCGTTTTTCATTGTATTTCATTGTAGTTTAGCCTTTTTTTTTTAATTTTAAAAAGGTTTTATTTATTTATTTGAGAAAGTGTGTGTGTCTGTGTGTGTGTGTGTGTGTGCGCGCGCGCGCGCGCGCCTGCGCATGTGCGTGGGATGGGAAGGGGAAGGGGGGGGAGAGAGAATTTCAAGCAGACTCCCCGCGGAGCAGGGAGCCCCACTGGGAGAGTTCACAACACTGAGATCATTACTTGAGCTGAAATTAAGAGTAGGGAACTTTAAAAAAAAAAAAAAAAAGAGTAGGGAACTTAACTGACCGAGCCACTCAGGTGACCCTAGTTTAGCCTTCTTTGCATCCCATGCAACATAAAAGAAAAATGAACACTGCCAACAGCTGCAAAGCTGACACGCCTACCCTTCAAGAGTGCCCCCCTGCGGACTCGTCTGTTTAGACTCCCTCCTGTGGGAGCATTCTTATTGGTTGGTTTATGCTGGGTCTCTACCTCTGGACCAATCAGCTTTGGCCAGGTGACAGGGTCATGTTTTATGAACAAGCCTCTTGGCATTGCAGCCTCTGGATGGGTCTGGGGACAGTTCCCAGAAAAGCTTTCAAGGTCTTGGGAGGGGTAAAACAATAGATTTGTACTAAACAGAACCAATGAAGCAATGTCAGAAGATGTAGGACTGGGAGAGTCTCATACAAATTTCTGATGTTTTCTGAACTTTCATTTCCTTCAAATAGAAAAGTTACCTTGCTTACTCACACCAGGTCACTTGTGACAACCATAGAGCATAGGCCCATTTCTAGGATAGCCCATTTATTCAACAAGCACAGATTGAATACTACTGTGTTCTGGATATAGCTTAGAATTGGTGTTACTACAGAACTACTGACATTGACAATTAAAATGTGTAAAGATTTGGGTAGAATAGTGAATGCGATTTTTCCTCTATTATTTTATGCTTTTTGTTTGTTTGTTTCAAACGAGACTTTTAGACCCTAATGTCATTTAGGACTGAAAGGCAGGTGACAAGCTCAGAGATAATTACCAGGCTTCCTCTTCAGCATATGTTCAGCTTCTATTGCTGTTATTTCCGATACCGTGGTGAACACATGAGCACAATGGACAGAGGCCCGCTCCATGCAATACCGGTGGTAAATCTGCCTTTCCCCAGCCTCTTTGTCTATGTTAAACTGTGAAAAAAAGAAAAGAAAAGAAAGAAGAAAAGAAAAAGCAAAAGCACATATACATTTGATATACATTTTCTCATACAATTGACCCTTGACCAACACAGGGTTAGGGACACTAACCTTCTGTATAGTCAGAAATCTGCATTTAACTCTTGACTCCCCCAACACTTAACTACTAATAGTCTACTGTTGACCAGAAGGCTTACCAATGACAAAAACAGTTGACTGACACATATTTTGTATGTTACATGTATTATATACTGTATTTTTATAATAAAGTAAGCTAGAAAAAAGAAAATGCTAGTAAGAAAATCATAAGGAAGAGAAAACATTTACAGGACTGTACAATTATTTATAAAAAAAATCCAGGTACAAGTGGACCCACGCGGTTCAAACCCGTGTTGTTCAAGGATCAACTGTACTGATCCTTCTATATATGCAAAACGAAATCATATATTGTCTTTTCTCAATGCTATTTAAAGTCTTAGGACCACAATAAAGTAATGGTAACTTTTTATTAAACCTATTACTAAAATGCACAGCCACTCATGCTTTAAAAGGTATCATTCAGAGACACCTGGGTGGCTCAGTCGGTCCAGCACCTGCCTTTAGCTTAGGTCTGGATCCCAGGGTTCTGGGATCTAGTCCCACATCGTGGTCCCTGCTCAGCAGGAAACCTGCTTCTCCCTTTGCCTGCTGCTCTCTTGCTTGTACTCTCACTCTCTCTCTCCCACTCTCTCTGGCAGATAAATAAATAAGATCTTTAAAAAAAAACTGTTATTCACTTCATTTCTGCTTCTAAACTGCTATTTAATCCCCTAAGTAAATATTTCTACTTTGCTATAATTACTAGAATTCATAATTTTTTGGTATTTTGATTATATTTACTTACCTTACATCTTATAAATATTGAACTAATTCCTTTCACCCTGTTCTTTATCATATTTCCCCCATAAACAAAGAAACAAAACTGATGTTTGGCTCAATACTGAAAATAAGGATAATCATTATCACCCCTAATTCACTGAAAAGATATCCAACAACTGTATAATTTCAAGGGGATGTACAGTTACTTTAATTGGATGGTATGTTAGATTATGCAATCATCCTTTATTCTGGGTATCTTAACTGTAAAAAACAAACCTTTAAAAACCAACATGCCAAGCACCAAACAATTAATTAAATAGTTGGAAGCTGTTGTGAGCTTTTGCCATTTTGCTCAGTTGCTGAACATTGTTATGTCTCATACAGCTGCAGATGAAACTAACAGTGTTTGAGAGAGAAAACCATATAAAGTTTTTGGTATTATATTAGCAGGTGCTTTTCATAATGAACAGTATTAGAAGCTCAACACTATGCATTGGGCTCTTTTCTAAGCATGTATCATTTTTAATCCTCATAAACCACTGAGGCTTATATTTTGTCCTCTATTCATGGAGGGAAAAATTGAAGCTTGCAGAGGTTAGGACACATGCCCAAGACCACGTTCTCATTAACTGTCTTAGCAGAGCCCTGAAATGATCCCAAATCAGTCTGACTCAAGGCTTGACTCTCCTGCTTTTATATTCTTTAGACTCCAGCTCGACCAGCAAGTCAGGCCCAACAATGACTGAGCTATATAGAAGAAAGACTGAAAAAGACTCCCTAGGTGATTCTAAAGATTGCAACGAAGAAAGCCCTAGAGCATTCTTTCTTGACTGTAATATTTGTAATATTTCTCTGAAAATGTTTGAAGCAGAGCTCTATATGGCATCCTTTAATCAGCCGATGTTTTCCGAAAGCTCTGTTTGGCTGGTGTCTTCTATTCAACCACATCTCTCATCCAACCAACATTTGTTGAGTAATTTATTGTTTCTGTGGCCTTCAAAGAGCTTATAAATTAGTGAGAATACAGGTTAAAGTTAGGCAGAAATGAGTAAGTGCCTGAGGAAGGTGTAGGATCAGAGTGGGACTGATTCTCTCGGGGAGAAGAGAGAAACTTATCTCATACTATGCAAGCATTTGCATTGTCAGCATCACCTCCGGAGGGTAAGATTTT
This sequence comes from Mellivora capensis, assembly GCA_004024625.1. Taxonomy (NCBI): domain Eukaryota; kingdom Metazoa; phylum Chordata; class Mammalia; order Carnivora; family Mustelidae; genus Mellivora; species Mellivora capensis. The sequence goes on from PISX010006404.1 coordinate 68,953, forward strand.
CAAGGGCAAGGACCATGACTTATTAATCTTTGTGCCTCCGAACTGACTGGATGAATAAAATGGCATTTGGACTGGGACATGAAAGTTTAATCTGGGGAGAGTTTATTTGGATTGAAAAATTAGCTGCCCTAAGGAACAGGTATATTGTCACATAGCATGTGCAGGAAATTACACCTGATGGGACTCCAGCGTTGGGTATAGGATTAGGAGACATGATAAGATGACAGACAAGCTAGAAAGTTAGCCTTTGTCTTGTATACAAGGGAAAGCACTGAAAGGGTTTATTTAAACATATGATAAAGGCAGCCTATGCTTAGGAACGCTAACTCTGGAAAAAGTATGAGATGTTTCCTATGTTACAGAGCTTTTATGAAGATAAAAGGTGATAACACGCGTCAGATGGTTAGAAAAGTACCTGGCCCCATAACTTTAGCTATCATTACTACTATGGCTGCTGTTGTTATTGTGGAGAGGAATAACATTTCATATGCGGGATGGCATTTAACATATGGACATCTAGGGATAAGAAGATGGGGTTTCTAAATGAGAAAACCAAGTATGCAGATATATAAGGGGAGGACAGCAGAGGCCTGGAGAACCCAAGAAAGGTCCCCAGAAAGACAGGCATATGTCTTTTCCTGGTCCTGTGGGGACCCTTACCTCCCAGGCCTGCCATATACATGGCCAAACCTGTGGTTTATAGCGACCCCAGGATTTATACATGTTGTCCACGTTCCCGCATGTATATGATAGTCTGTTAAAATCTCTGTTTGGGGGATGCCTTTGACTCAAGTCATGATCCCAGAGTTCTGGCTCAGTGGGGAGTCTGCTTCTCCCTCTCCCTCCACCCCTCCCCTCACTGTTCATGTGCTCTTTCTTCCAAATGAATAATTAACATCTTAAGAAAAAAAAACTATAAAATCTCTGCCCAGTAATTCCAACATCTAGGACATATCTGGTCCTGGTTATTTTGACAAAGGATCTTACTTTCCTATATTTTCATGGATCTCATTACTTTTTGTTGAATTCAGGAAAATGTGTACAAAAGAACAAAAAATGAGGCAAAGTATATATTAGTCAATAAAGCACAATCCAGTGACAGAGGAGAATTACCCTATGGCCAAAGGTGATGAGCTCAAAACTTGGTCAGATGAAAGAGTTAAAATCCATCAAGCAACTGTCTATGGGTTCTTTCACAGTTTTTTCGTCCCTTACATTTCCACCCAGGAAAGCCTGATGCCATCAAGGAAAGAGGCCAAGGCATAAGAAAGTCAATGGTCCTTTTTTTTTTTTTTTAAGATTTTATTTATTTATTTGACACAGAGAGAGAGATCACAAGTAGGCAGAGAGGCAGGCAGAGAGAGGGGGAAGCAGGCTCCCTGCTGAGCAGAGAGCCCTATGCAGGGCTCCATCCTAGGACCCTGAGATCATGACCTGAGCTGAAGGCAGAGGCTAAACCCACTGAGCCACTCAGGCGCCCCCCCCCCCCTTTTTTAAAGCTATAGTTATGTAGCCATGATAGCTGAGGGGAAAAATCAGTCAGTGTCCGGACTCATAGAATGAATTTGCAAATATCTTCTTGGAGGGGTCCCTGGGTGGCTCGATCATTCAAGGGTACAACTGTTGGTTTTGGCCCAGGTCAGGATCTCGGTGTTGTGGAACCAAGCCCTGTGTGGAGCCCCATGCAGAGCCCTGCTTTGAGCTCTTCATTAGGCTCCTCACTCAGCAGAGACCTGGCTTCCTCCTGCCCTTCCCCCTGCTCACATGCTCTCTTTCCCACTCAAATAAATAATAAATAAATAAATAATTTTTAAAAGTATCTTCTTGGAGAGTCTCAGAAGATTCATACGCTGGTTGAAAATGCCTGAAATGCTATTTTAGTTAACAAATTTAACTAAGAGCTTAAACCAACATCAAAGTGCTGTGAGTTGGCTATTCAGAAAACATGTTTTCAGTTGACAATTAGTATTTGGGTAAATACTACTCTTTCTACTCTTTCTGTTTTTATAAAGCCAGGTACTTTCATTCTTGTTCCTATTCTTCCCCCAGGTTTATTTGCCTGAGCCCAAACATACCGCAACTGATTCTGGGTCTTGCATCAAAGACTAAATTATGACTCATTTCTTCTGTTGAACTTTTAAAAGCATTTCATGCATATAACTCATTGTTATTATATAACATCCAGATTCTAAACCTACTGTGATCATGGGGTTGGGGGGTTTGCTGTAGAAAATGATCATGGGGGTCTTTTCTGTGAAAAATGATTCTGAGTTTCACTCAAAATCTAGTTCCTAACTACATTTGATCTACAAGTCTCCCTGCTGGGCAGGATATTTTACTAGCAAGGTGGACTGGGGATGACTAAGCTCATATATTTCAACCAGACAAGAGCTTTAAGTTGGGGAGATACATTGTGAAGATAGTAAGGTATAAATATTTGACAATAGTACATTGTAAATACTGACCTTTGAGCCAAAGGATAAAATTGTAATATGTAACTATACACTATAATCATTTGTTATTTAAAAACAGCTAATAATATCTGATGAATTTTATTAGTTGTTTTTATTCATTGTTACCATATAACGGTCTTAGGTATTCTGAAGTGAAATATTTGATGTGCCTCTCCAATATTTTCTCTTTCACAAAAAATCAAAGTCTTCTCTTTTCTAGGAAACAAAGTTGCTGAGCCTATCACAGATCACTGATTTGGCCTTATTAGTCTACCATTATCATACACCATTAGGAAATTTCCCTGATCTGATTTCTGAATTCCTTGGTGATTTTATTTTAAATGTACATCTTATGTTTACAATTTGACATTTAGGTTAGGCTGACCTTTTTATAGGAAAGCTCCCTTTAGGACCACACACTGCTTTGCAATGTTGAAGTTTGTTAGAAAGAACTTTCTTTCACTCAAAGGGTCTTCGGGATAGTAGGACCTCTTTCCACTATTATTATCTAAGTGTTCATGTTTTACAAACACACACATACAGTCACACATGCACATATTCTGTTTCTAGAATCCTAGAACTTTTTTTAAACTGGGAAATTCTTTAGAAATCAACTTTCCAAATTCCTCATTTTCCTGATAGTAAATGGAGCCCTCAAATGCTAAGTTGATTTGATTATCAGTATAGATACCAAATCTGTAAAACCCTGACTTTCTGGTACTCAAATGCTTTGTTGGTGTTACTGATATGATGATATAAAAGATATATTTTTATTAATCTGATTTAACTGTCAGCAAATAAATGAAAAAGTCAAAACTGAATGACTTTGGTCATAGAGTTCGGCAGTCTTTTAAGATAAGGAAACCCGACTCTTTGGTCACCAAGGACCCACATCCCTGTTTTAACTAGCTGTCTTATTCAACCCCTATACTGACTCTACCTACACCTTGAAGTTACAGAGAAATCTGACCATGTTTTCACTTGAAGGAGAGAGGGAACCCCACAGGGCAAGTTGTATATCTAGAAGGCTTGGTCTGTAGCTGCCACCCAGGGCGGCGTGTGAACCCAGCTCCACACGGTGTTTCCTCAGCTTTAGGATACATGGGAGGGCAACCTCCTTTCACCCTCCATGCCTCTTTGGATCTTGGGATCTTGGATCGGTTGCTGCAAAGTAGACACACATCCGGTCTGTCACCGCTATGCTCTACGGCACTCTGACAAAGTTAAACCACAACAACTCTCTGTCACTTCAGCAGAGGCTTTGTCATGAATATTGATTAGTTAAAAGGGCATTTCTGCCATCTGGCTGGCAGGTGAAATGAAAAGATCAATACTTCTCATCCTTCAGCGTCAAGGATCAGAAAAGAAAGGTGGTGGGGGTCAGGGGAGAGGGAGGACTCTTTACCTTATCAAGATGGTTGTAGAAATCAATGTTTGCTGCACAGAGATACCTCCCAAGCAGTGTGGCATGAGTGGTAAATATTGTAGCGATGGGAAGTTTCCGAGCTCGAGAAAGGACCAGTCCAGTTCCTGCCTGCCATTCATGGAACTGGGCAATGACATGCTTGCCATCTGCATGATCTGTCACCTACATCAGAAAAGAAGCATTTAGAACAGTTGTTGGTAAAGCTTGATCTTGATCGTGGCCCACAGGTGAAGGAAAGTTATCGTTTGTTCCTGTAAATTTTAGCAAAATCTAAAGAGAGGTAAGCGTGAAGTATGCAGATTTAGAAAGCAAAATTATTTTATTGGATTTACTGCATGCTCATAAAGCCCATATCATTGTATGGGCTAATCCTCTCGGGAAGGAATCAGACTTACTTTTGTAGCTACAGAGGGGCCTCATAGAACAAATGCACAGTAGGTACTCCATAAATATTCATCGAATGGACAAATGAATAATAGCAATAACGCCCTTGAAGATTTCACTGAGCAGGGGGACTACCCACTTACAAGCTTCTTTTGAAATAAATAATACATGACTTCCTGTTTTAAGTCATTCTTATTTGGATCTTCTGTAATCGAAGTCAAAACCACTTTAACTAACATTATTTTAAGAATACGGAACTGGGAAGAAAGAGGTGAATAACTTGCTTGGAAGCAAATCCTAATTCAGTCACACACTGAGGACGCAGGTCTAATCTGGGTCTAGTTCTAAAACCAGGCAGGGAGTCAGTTTCCTTGCCTTTAAGTTACCTTGTTTCACCCTTCCAGAAATTTAGTATTTACATTCCACTCCCCTTATGACAGCTTATTCCCTCAGTGTGGGAATAGAATTGATCATACAATAACATGTGCATTCAAGGAGTCTGAGCAGAGGACTGGGAAATCAAGAGTTCACCCAAGAAGGCAGTTCTCACACTTGGAGGACATCAGTGTCACTTGGACCGCTGGTCAAGTAGAGGCATCTGGGTCCCATTACCAGGTAATCTAATTCTGGGCTGGGGGCAAGAGTTTGCATGTCTTACAAGTTTTCAGACGATGCTACTGCTGGTGGTGCATGAAAATACTCTTTGAGAACCACTGACTTAGTTTAGAACCTTTGTAGTTTAAATTACTTGTTCTTCAAAATTTTTTCATAGTAATTAACAAGCGCACAGACCGGTAGCAGCCAAGAGGTAACTACAGAAACAGGGCTTGCTCAGGAGCCTTGGGCTGTTAATGTCTTTATTTGCCCTTTGAATCAAAGAAAATGTCTGTTTCTGTAACAGTTTTCGTTTAGAGAACACTGGGGCTTTCACTTTCTTGCTTCTCTCCTCTCTAGCTACCTTTATTTTTTTTTAAGTTTTTATTTATTTATTTGATAGAAAGAGAGATCACAAAGTAGGCAGAGAGGCAAGCAGAGAGAGGGGGGAAGCAGGCTCCCCGCTGAGCAGAGAGCCCGATGTGGGGCTCGATCCCAGGACCCTGGGATCATGACCCGAGCCAAAGGCAGAGGCTTTAACCACTGAGCCACCCAGGTGCCCCTCTAGTTCCCTTTAACGGAAAGGATGAGAAAGTGTGGAAAGACACACACACACACACACACACACACACATGCTTGCCTTAGCCCCAAGGGCCCTGGCTCAAGGAGGCAGTTTGCATAGGAAGAGTTGGTTCCACCAACTGATGCTGCAACAAGACTGCTTATTGTCATTAGGCCAGATATCTTCAGCATCCTCACCCTGCTCTCCTAATTCCGTCGCCAACACAAAGCAATGGGACTGCCCCTCCACCTTCCCCTTCACTTCAAGGTAGCCTTTCGTGGCTGCTGGAATAAGACTGCACCAGTAAGAAAGGCTGGTCAAGGGGATGTGCTGCCAACAGTTCTGTGATTTATCCTCAGACTACAGACTACACCCCCACTTTGCTAGAAATGCTCTTCCCTCACCTTCTGATGTTTAAGTTAAGTACAATCATTTTGAGGTAATGCAAGGAATGCATTATATATCACCATCTATGTATCAGGGAATATAATTGGTTGTTTTATATACATCATTCTATTTAAATCTGACATGAGGTATATATTAATAAGCACGATATTAACCTGTTCCAAGAGCTAGGATTTAGAGGAAGACTGGACATTTTCTCAGATTCTTTTGAAATGTATTAGGACAATCACAAAGGCATCATCTCCTTTAGCATAACCTAAAAACCATGGGGTCATTGTTGAGCACAGAGCACAATTATGTTCCTCATCTGTTGTATGACTATACAATAAAGTATACCTCTTTTAAGAACCAGGCAGTTAAAGATCCGAATATTAGCATATCGTTGGCTTCTCGGTCATGGTAAGGGATGCCAACACTGCAGGCTTCCCAGAGGTCACCCTTCCACCTGTCCAGGTTCCAGGCTGAATAGCCTATGTCAAAGAGCACCACATAAGGACTCCCTTCTATCAGCCATCTTCCAAAGTGCACCTGCCGTGTAAAGAACACAGAGCTTTGCAGTAATACCAGGCAATACAAGGGAAAAAACGGTATATGTGCTTAGAATTCAACAGCGGACTATGCAAGCTATATAGGAAACTGTAGTGGTAACACAAAACATCTGATATTTGAGCCTGAACATGGAATGAGCTTGCATCCAGTCATCTAAACCTCCAAGTTCTTATCCTTCAGTAAATTTGGTCATTTAAAAATGAAGTATCTAGATTATATAACCTCTGTCCTTTTTTAAAAGATTTTTATTTATTTGAGAGAGAGAGCATGAGAGAGTGAGAGAGGCAGCACAAGGGAGTGGGAGGGTGGGGTAAAGGGAACAGGAGAAGCAGGCTCCTGGCTGAGCAGGGAGCCTGACGCAGTACTTGACCCCCAGGACCCCGGGATCATGACCTGAGCCAAAGGTGAACCTTCAGTCTACTGAGCCACCCAGGTGCCCCAATCTTTGTCCTTCTTTTTCTTATTCCTCTCCTGTGATCTAGAGCTCATGGTTTTAGGATTTAATATCGTGCATGTTTTTATGATAGAGCTGTGAGATGAACTGCTCTGTATCTTTGATTTGTATTGGATATAATGTCTACAGTGTCACTTATTTTACTTTATGTAATAGGACTATATGTCACGCTAGAAAAATTCATTTCTATAAACAAATGTATATGATTTCTCTCATTCCTCCTATCAGAAAAAAAAAGTGACACAAAGTGTTTCCCAACATGGGTGCTGCCAGGTGTCTTAACTAAATATATTGCCCAAGTTACTTTATCTCTTTAATCTAACAGCTCAAAGTCTAATCCTCTTACATTCTTCAAATTGAACTCTTTTATACCTGTTTTTTCTTGTACAAGTTCTAATGTTTTAGCTATATCGTTTTTTCCCAATTGTAATTATCCAAGTTTTAACTTTCTTTTTGGCTTCTATTTTTCTATAGTAATTTACTCATCCTTTTGTCTTGACTTTTATTTAGGTTTATTCTCCAATTACATGGTATGCAACTCCGTAAGTCACTTCAAATCCTTCTTTGAAGTTGCCAAAAGCTAAGAGCTTCTCATTGGTATCTGGGCCTCTCTAGTAAACTGAACATGTCCGCATTGTTTAGTTATTGACCCAGTGGCTCTACCCAAGGCTGAATTTGGGGAGCTTGAAAGCCCATTTTTGGTCACCATTCTCTTCCACAGGACTCAGAAATATATAGTGATATCTCTCCCATCTAGCCTTGGACAACTCTGAAAGACCCCATTATCTATCAATTGCTTCCATTGTAATTAATAAGTATCATGATCCTCTTCCCTTTCCAGACTGAGTTTTCCTTTTCAGTTGTTTCCTCTTTAGGACATTCGTTGATTTATGTATTCATTCAATGAAGAGTTACTAACTGCCTAATGTACAATATATGATACAGTGAGCTGAAATCATAGAGAAATATTGACACTGGAGAATGTAAGCTAGCTTGTTTTGACTTCCGGTGAGTTCTTGGCTATGGCATGGAAATATCCTTACATCAGAAATCCATTTAGAACTTTAAGACCAGTCAGACTATTATTTTCATCTCTGTCTTCTTTCATGAGAGCTTCAAATATAAGCCCCTTCCAAAGTCTCACTCTTTCATCCCAGTAGTACAACATGCATCTCTCTCTTACTTTCTTAGGTTCTCTATGCTACACTCACTATGATAGGTTTCCCTGGTGCCCTCTGGGACCTCAAGTTCCCTTCAGTTAAATCTTCTGCATCTTAGGCTTTGCATAGACCTTGTAGACACTGCTACTCACATGGACATCTCAATGAAGACTTCTGATGTTTTCACCCCATAAACTATATTCCTGGGGAGAGTATAAAGAAAGTTTGGGTTCTTTTAAAAAAGATTTTTATTTATTTATTTGACACAGAGAGAGATAGTGAGAGAAGGAATACAAGCAGGGGGAGTGGGAGAAGGAGAAGCAGGCCTCCCGCAGAGCAAGGAGCCCGATATGGGGCTCGATTCCAGGACTCTGCAATCATGACCTGAGCCGAAGGCAGATGCTCAACCACTGAGCCACCCAGGCGTCCTGAAAGTTTAGATCTTTTAAAATCATACTGAAACTTATTTGTGTATAAAGACATATTTGAAATTTATGTTACCCAAATTTATGTTACTACTTTTCCTTGTCCTATTAATCATCTGGCTACTTTTCCACCTTTTTCTGGGCAACTTCAAAATCCAATTTTTTTAACCTACACAGTTAACCTCATAGTTTTCTGACTTTATTGACTTCAAAGAACTTCATGTCCATGACATTCCAGCTACACAAGCTCATGGCTACACTTGTTATACTTGTCAAAACTGAAACTGTTCCTTCTCTGAAATATCTGAGCATTCTGTTACTTGACCACAACATCTATACCTCTACTTCTCTCACTCTGTTTCTCCCAGCATATATATTCCTTTTTGTGTCATCAAGACCTCTAGTTTTTGGAACCCTCCATTTTTTCCTACATCATTGCCTCCTTTCTGGCTTTGCTTCCTTTCCTATCCATTTCAAATGCAACTGTTCATCAATTCAATCATTAATTCAGTCAGTCATATAATCATACTTAATGATCCTTTTTCTTCATAGAAAAATCTTATTGCCACAACTTCTGTACCTTTCCCTCACCATTCACTCATTCCCTAATCCACTGTAATCTGATTTAACCCTCTTCTCCCTCAAGGCTGTATTTAGCAAGATTACCACGAATGACCTGAATATTGCTAACCCCAGCTGAGATTGCATAAACCTTTCATTGACTTATCCCTCCTTCATACTTGAAACTCTCTCCTCCCTTGTTTTGACCTATTGCTATTGTGATGCAAACAGATTAAGACACAAACCTAATGGCTTAAAACAATACAAATTTATGATCTTTCAGGTTTGGGAGTCCGTAATCGGAAATAGGTCTTTGGGGTTAAAATCAACATATTGGCAGAGTTGCAGTCCATCTGTAGGCTCTAGGGGAATCTGTTTCCTGGTCTTTTCCAGCTTCTACAGGTTACAGGCATTTCTTGGCTTGTGACCTCTTCGTCTGTCTTCAAAGCTCATCAGGCCATCCTCTACTTCCATTGGCACATCTTCTTTCTGATTCTAACTCTACTGCCTCTCTTTTATAAAGACCCCTGTGATTACATTGAGCCCAGCTAGATAACCCAGGAGAATCTCCCCACCTAATGATCCAAATCTACAAAATCCTTTTGTTATATAAGCTAACATATTCACAGATTCTGAGGATTAGGATTTGCACACCCTTGATTCTATATCACTAGCTGTGTTTGTACTTGTGCAACCTCTGAGTTCTTTTTTTTTTTTTTTTAACATAGATGTTCTAACATGTTGACATTCCCAAAGGTTTGGCTCAAAACATTTGCTCTTTGTCTATAAACTTCCACTGAATACTGTTATCAACACCAATAATTTCAACTACAATTTAAACACAAATGACTTTCTCCAAAACATGTCTATCCTCTACCTTTTGCTGAGCTCCAAACCTATTATCCTATTAGACATTTCCTGATAGTTTTTATAAGGTGCCTCAAATGTAACCTATTTCCAGTCAAATTCATCCTCTTTCTCACAAACCTGCTCCTTTTCCCTAGGTTGATGTCTTCTCTTGTGAGTTCATATGAATGGTGGTCTGTTCTTCCACAACAGTCTACTAGTCCTGCTGAGTGAAGTTTCAGTCAGTGTCCCTTACCTGGCAGCCATGTTTATTCATTGTGTCCACTGCTTTTCTAACAGCGTCATTTACAGGTTCACACTGTTCTACCTGAGTCTTCATATTATGCTCGAAATATGGCCCAATCAGAAAATAATTGTCTCCCCATTCATCTGCTGTGGTTTTGGCCTTCGTCTGAATCACAGTATAGATGCCACCAACTGTTAAAAAGAAAAAGTTCCATTTATCATTCAGGTTAGTATTTCATTGTAAGTGATGAAGGCATAGAAACGAGTTCTCATTTTTAAGTTAGCATTTAGGATTTATCAAGTACAAAGGTTTCTTTAACTTTCTAGAAGAAAATTTTTAAAGGACACTAACAAATAGTTACTATTTGGTTCAGTTCATGCATTTCATAGAACAGCAGGTTGGCAGCAGCCGAGAAATACAAATATTTCCAGGAAATCTGAAGAGATGATCAGAAGAAAGCAGAACTTGACCTACAGCTCTATCTGCCCTGAAGTTTCAAAGTGGGTTCCAACAGCCATTGCCAGGACACACACCCTCAGCAACTGTAATTACCTTTTATTCCTTCTCCTACACTGCTCCAGAGGGGGGTAGTGTATGTCCAAGTAACAGCCACTGCTAAAATTATGAATAAAACTTTCAAGCTAAAGAGCCACTTACCTTGGAAGGTACCCAACAAGATACCTTTTGACAAGAGAAAAGAAATGATAGATTTTGAAGGGGGAATGCTTGGCCCAACCCTCATGTCAAGCCCAATGATTCACATTCATATTTTCTTTATTTAAAAGATTTTATTTATTTATTTGAGAGAAAGAGATATCAAGAGAGAAAGCAGGGAGAAGAGGGAGAAGCAGGCTCCTGGCCGAGCAGGGAGCCCAATGTGGGACTCGATCCCAAGACCCTGGAATCATGACCTGAGCCAAAGGCAGATGTTTAACAACCGAGCAACTGAGGCACCCTCGCATACATATTTTCATGTGGTGTCTCATTTCCCCTCTGGCATTGCTTCCATGATTATTAAAACACAGAGCCAAAAATCATGTGCACTCTGGGATCCAGCATGTCTACATCTAGAATATTGTTCTTGGAAATAAGAAGAGTGTCAAAAGATATGTGTATTGGGTTATTTATGGAAGCATTATAATGGTGAAAAATTGGGAACAGCTAAATTGAACTAGTTAAATCAACCTAAGGTTCAATTAGCTCATTTGTTCAGCAGAGATAAAATATTACTTAGCTTGGAGGCAAAAGGGAGGTTGTAGCAGCAGTATCAAAGACTAAGGCTCAATGAAATGTAGTATTCGAGTAAGTACTTAAAAGGGTGAAGAAATTAGGCAAGCAGTTATGGAGAAGAACTTTTTCGGCAAGGCATGAGTTAGAGCCAAGGCCCTAAGTTGAGAGTGGACAGGTTTGAGATGCAGCAACTAGGCAGGAGGAATAGGGAGGACGGAGCAGAAGACCTTCAGTAAACTCAGGCAGGATATCTTGTGTTGGCTCTAAACGATCATCTTGTATGAGACTATGAAGCAGTCTGAAGCAATTTCTTGAGTAGTACTCTGTCCATGAGCTATAGGTGAGGAAACAACTCAAGAAAGCTGTGTGAGGGCGCCTGGGTGGCTAAGTGGGTTACGCCTCTGCCTTCAGCTTGGGTCGTGATCTCAGGGTCCTGGGATCGAGCCCTGCATCAGGCTCTCTGCTCAGCAGGAAGCCTGTCCCTCTGTCTCCCTCTCTGCCTGCCTCTCTGCCTACTTGTGATCTCTGCCTCTCAAATAAATAAATAAAATCTTAAAAAAAAATGCTGTGAGAAATCCCAGAGCCAACACAAATCCTGGCACCAATCTTCAGCTCTAATTCCTAGAGTGATTTTATTAGTTATATATTATTTTAAAAGGTTTCTATTTTTACTCCAGTTTTTCATGTTATTTCAATTCATCAGGATATAGGGTTCGATAGCAATTGTATCTCTTAAATTGTTTCTGTAATTTAGACTTTAAATGATGAATCTTTTTTTAATTTTTTTTAAGATTTTATTTATTTGTTTGTCAGAGAGAGAGAGAGAGAGAGAGCGAGCACAGGCAGACAGAGTAGAAGGCAGAGGCAGAGGGAGAGGCAGGCTCCCTGCCGAGCAAGGAGCCCGATGTGGGACTCGATCCCAGGACGCTGGGATCATGACCTGAGCCGAAGGCAGCCGCTTAACCAACTGAGCCACCCAGGCGTCTCTAAATCTTTTTTTTTACTAACATATAATGTATTATTTGCCCCAGGGGTACATAAATGATAAATCTTATCAATAGTCTCATTCTATGGCCAAAAGGTCGAATTTGCCATCTGCAAATTCTTCTTTAAGCCTGACCCACTCAAAATATACTTTTTGGTGAACTGCCTTTTAAGACATGAGACGCAAAATGCAAATGTTGCTACTGTTATATAAATACCAATAGGATTCATTAACTCATAAAAGGATAGTGCCAATAGAATTCCCAACTTGTAATTATTTCATGCAAACAGTTTTCACATGAGCCTACATAAACTTCTTGTCTTTAAGAACTCCATGTCTAAGAAAAGACTTCATGGCTACAGAAAATTTAAAGAAATTTAAAACTGTCATTTTGAACAAAGAACAATAACTTTCAATCACAACTCAGATGGCAGATGACGAAAATAGCGTGGGACACATGAAGATGATCTGTAAACCCTGCACTTAGAGGCTTCCAGAAAAGACCAGAACAGAAATGATTCAATTACCCAATTAGCAATAAATCTGAGGTTACATAAATTGAAGCCAGAATCAAGTATGCCTAAATAGTTCTCCAAATTCCAGAAAATGTCATGAACTGTCAAAACCATTTGTTAAGAAAACAAATTTAGAGAAAAAATTTGCAAAAACAACTAAGAATTTTTTTCTTTAGTGTATGAGCCACATCTTAGCAATGTATTTATATACATATAAGCTTTATTCACACTCACAATCCATAAAACACAAAATTTTCAAATAATTTCTTCTGTAGACTTATTTCCTTCACATTCTTCTTATAAAGGGGCTATGTTATTGGGTTCTGATGGCATGCATTTATTTTTGCTTTATTCACATTTCTATTTTTAAAACTCTCTTTTATTTGCAACTATGTATCTTGCCCAGAGATCTTAGGACATCCTTGTTTGTTAGACTATGTGTTTCAAATTCAAATACACTAGGACAAATGCAAACACATTTTTATTTGTTAAAGGACCAAAAGGAGAAGAGAAATTCTTGACTCAAAAAAAAAAAAAAAGATTAGATGTGGAATTGAGAAGCAAAATTAAACATTGTTAGTTAATTTGCTGTTTCTTTTTCCCATTTGAGGCCTTCAACCTTGATAGAAATAGTCACCAAGTAACCTTAGTGGGTTCATAAATGCTATGGCTATGCTCTTTCAGTGTATCAGTAATAAAAACATAAAATTAAAAAAAATAGTCAGTCCTATATTGGTCGAGACCTAATGGTAAATGAATCATTCCCCCCTAGACTACTTCATGTACAGTCTTTCCATGGGGAGGTCATCTTACCACTATTTCATATGCTCAAGGTCCATTGTACCTTCACTCTGTCTCCCCATATTTGTATTTCCCTCAGCCTTTACTTTGTCTAGATACCACATTTACCCAAAACTCCTCTCCTGGCATGCTATTTATAGGTGAGTGTGATGGCAAAGAAATAAAGTCATTCCTATTTTCAAATTTAGACTATATTCCAGAGGTTCCCCAACACATATTTTTTAATGATTTATTGTTTTACCGGTGCAGGTCATTGAATTACATTGAATTGACTTACCCTTCACTTTCAAACATGTACTTTGTATTTTATTGACCTATATTTTCCTGAAACAACATGGGAGCTATCTTTTGTGTGAGGGCAAAGTATCAGGCCTTTCATAAGAAAGAAAAGATGAGGTCCTATGGCATATGCCATGGAGATAGCTAAAACCCCAAGTTTTCATATAGAAACACTGCTGATATTGCTAAAATTGGGACTCCAAAGTAGTATGGAATGTGGACACCAGCCAAAGTGTGTATGTGTGTGTGTGTGTGTGTGTGTATACACACACATATATATTGTATATTATTGTGCTCTCTATATATTATATATAAGAAGGATATACATTTGACCCTTGAACAAGGGATGGTTGGGGTGCCAATCTCCCATGCAATCAAAAATCAAAATATAACTTTTGAATCCACAAAAACTTTACTACTAATAGCCTGTTGACCTGAAACCTTACTGATAACAAACAATTAACCTATATTTGTATGCTATATGTATTTTACACTCTCCTCTTACAATAAAACAAGCTAGGAAAAGAAAATATTGTTCAAAAACATCCTAATGTAGAGAAAATATATTTACAGTACTGTATTTATTGAAAAAATCTGCATATAAGTGGACCCATGCACTCAAAATTGTGTTGTTCAAGGATCAACTGTATTTTATATATAAACTGGGACAATCTTCATTACTTTTAAAAATGTTTAAAAGTTACAGAATTGGGGGGTGCCTGGGTGGCTCAGTGGGTTAAAGTCCCTGCTTTCGGCTCAGGTCATGATCCCAGGGTCCTGGGATCGAGCCCCACATCGGGATCTCTGCTCAGCGGGGAGCCTGCTTCCCTTCCTCTCTCTCTGCCTTCCTCTCTGCCTGCTTGTGACTCTGTCTGTCAAATAAATAAATAAAATCTTAAAAAATAAAAAATTAAAAAAAATTAAAGTTACAGAATTGGGAAGTTATATGATGTCAGTATACAGAGCTACTAATCTGGCCTTCCCATCTCAAGACAGCTGCAGAACAAGAGTAGTCATTCTACAGTTAGACATCCTTCTCTGAGGCATCAAACCTGATAGGAAAGACGACCATGGTCAACAAATGTTGATGTGTCCAGAGCTTTTCTGGGTCTATGGCTTCAAAGTAAAGCATCAGCAGTCTTGGGCAGTGGGAGGTGACAGCTTGGAGCAAGCCAATAGCTATGCCCACCCTGACCGTACCACAATGGTAAATGCAAATGTTCACGACAGGAGGGGCTCAGACGGGGTCATCTGGGTGAAAAGGAAGAGAGGACACAGGGCTCCTCTTGAAGCTGTGGATGTGCAGAGCATAGTGTTTGCGTGGATTGTGTTTCTTGTGGTGAAGCTCGGGATGCCACTGACATGGCCACCGTGAATCCATGCCAGGCAAAGGGACCTCACCCCTACTTACTATAATCCTGATCCATAACCCCACCACCACCACCGCCTTTCTGGTTTTGCATTTGAAAACAGAACCATGGAATTGCTCAAAGTGAAAGGCAGTATGAAAAAGAATGACCCAGCTTCCTCCTTTGATGAATATATTTCATGAAGAAATAATAATAAGTTAATACCGACAGAGTATTTACTAAACGCGAGGCCCTGTTCTAAGTGATTTACAGTTGGTATTTGTTTTAGTTTTCACAACACCATTACAGATACGTGCTATTATTACCTTTATTTTATTTTATTTTTTTTAAAGATTTTATTTATTTATTTGTCAGAGAGAGAGAGAGAGAGCGAGAAAGCGAGCACTGGCAGACAGAGCGGCAGGCAGAGGCAGAGGGAGAAGCAGGCTCCCCGCCGAGCAAGGAGCCCAATGTGGGACTCGATCCCAGGACGCCAGGATCATGACCTGAGCCAAAGGCAGCCACTCAACCAACTGAGCCACCCAGGGGTCCCTATTACCTTTATTTTAAATGGGCAAACTGAGGCAGAGAGAGGCTATGAGACCGATCCAACATCATCCAGGTAATGATGGAGTTGGGATTCCCGTCCAGGAAGTCTGACTCGGGAGTCCCCGGGCTGTAGACACCAAACTACAAATAACTGGAGCAATATAGCGATGGATTTTTAAAAGCGATGGGTGGGAGGGACAGAGGAAGAAAATGAGCAGTGCCGCAGAAAAACCACTTATCTTAGGTCTTGGGGAAGGTGGAATCCTTTCTATTCTGCCCTAGAGAAAAGCCATTTGGGAAACAATACTTATGGGAAATGGGTTTTCGTTTTGGCTCTTGGTGCTTCCGGTTAACGAAAAGGAACCCAGGGCTTAGGGAACTAGCGAGCAGGTTCTCACATCCATCATGGAGGGTTTTGGAAACCTAATGAAGGCATTCAGTCCTTTTCCCCAAAAGAAGACTTACACATACCATTTTCAGATACAATTTTAAAGGTTTACAAACTCCTCGAACCCCACTTTTATCAAGGTCCCACCTTCAGAACCTCTGCCTCAGAAGAGAAGACACAATTATAACCAGTTTCAACCACACCATTCTGACTGCAGTCTTCATGTATTTCCATATGCTGTCCACACCATGTGACCCAGACCTATGGTATCTGGTTTGAGAAGGGAGAAAGTAGAAGTATTATATTATATTACTTACTTGCTTTGGGCGAAAATAAACTTTTTTTTTTTTTTTTTTGAGAGAGAGAGAGAGAGCACATGAGAGCATACATGGTGAGGGGAGGGGCAGAGGGAGAAGGAGAGAGAGAACCCCAAGCTGATTCCAGGCCCAGTGCTCAGCCTGACTCAGGGCTAGATCTCACCACCCTGAGATCATGACCTGAGCTGAAATCAAGAGTTGGGTGCTTAACTGACTGAGCCACCCAGGCACCCCTATTTTTAGTACATTTTTTAAAAAAAGCATTCATTTAGCAACTACATTTCAGAGTTGTTCATATGTATTAAATTAGCAATCATTATTTGTGTCAATATTCATTAAAGTCTTTTTAATAATCTCAGATATCTTGAACATAATAATTGATCCTTAGTCTACTATGATTTGGGCAGGTCTGTGGAGAAGAAATCATTGTAATGAAGCACAAGCAAAGGAAAAAGTGAACTTTTTTTTCTGACATATGGGTAAAACTCTTCATCGTAGGCCAGGCAACAGTCTCTAACTTGTCTCTTTCTTTCCTGCTATCTTCTCATGCAACTAGTAATAGTGTTTTTCAAAAACACACCAGACCACTTAGCACTTCCCACTATTTAGAACTTCCCATCATTAACCCTAAACTCCACAAACTACCCCCTGCTGGTCCTTCCCACCTGCAGCCACCCCTCCACTCCTTTCCCCTTTCTGAGCTTCCCTCAGACCTTTGAACAGAGTATACTCTATCACCTCTGCATATTGGCATATAGCCCTCCCTCAAAAAGAACACTGTCCCCTCCTTATCCCTGTTCCCTCATCCTTACCCAGTGGCTTTTCCTCCTCCAGGTGTCAGCTCAACTGTCTCTTCCCTACAGAGGTGTTTTTCCCTAACACTGATTTAGGTAGAACCCTCCCCTCCCCAGTCCCCAACGTATCGTCTTTTTCTTTTTTTAATTCAATTAATCAACATACAGTGTATTCCTAGTTTCAGAGGTAGAATTTAGTGATTCGTCAGTTCCATACAACACCCGTGCTCATGCCATCACATGCCCTCCTCAATACCCATCACCCAGTCACTCCATCCCTGCACTCTCCTCCCTTCCAGCAGCCCTCAGTTTGTTTCCTATGGTTAAGAGTCTCTTATGGGTTCTCAGTGTGTATCTTAGAGCCCCTCTTTCTCTTATTCTTACTGTTATCACATTTGGCTATAATTGCGTGTTCAAGGTCTACCTACAAGTTTGTAAATTCTGGAAGACTGGGAATCAATTCCGTGTTATAAAGCTCGATCTTCTTCATTTACCAGTGCCTGACACCTAATAAACCCCTGATGAATTTTTATTGAATAATAAATAAATAGCAATAATAAATGGATAAATGAATAAAAGCAATAAATGCCAAGGGTAATATGAAAAGTAGAAAGTGTTATTTTGAAGTCTGAGAATTAATATCCAGTAATTTAACTGTGACTCTCATTTTTATATTATACACATGTCTATTTTATACTGACAGAATTCTAGCAGAATGGGATTTTTTTCCCTGTCAGAAATCTTTTTTTTTCTTGGATATGAATAGATTTCCTTGCTTGCCACAAAACATCATAAGATGGCTGGATCATAGTACATTTATTTCATTCACGAAGAAACTTGATATTCAGACAGTTTAAAGAATGTTTTTTCAAAGTCTTAGAAATTTATGGCCTTTGATCACAAGTCCTATGTTCTTTCATCTATAGGACATTTTCTTAGGCAATGATATTAATTGTTAACTCTTATGGGTAGTAAAAAAGAGAAGTGACCTTGAAGAAGACGTAAATGCTAGTCCCAACCCTTCCATTTGCTTGATCATTTAATGCCTTAGTCATCCATTTCATCTTTGAAATAGAGGAGTTGGATTCTAAGATGCCTCCTATCACTGCCATGAACTGCAGGGAAGTAAAAGTTCAAAGTAAATTTTAAAAAAAAGCTATGTATATAGTGTCAATGTATTGTCAGGGATGAACACAATAATTGTCCATTTATATAAAATTTTCTAAAAGATATGACTGTAATAAGTATTAAAATAAAGACATGTTGGAGACGTTGTCAGCTGGGTAAAATTTTGTTGTTCCCTTCTCCACACAAAAAAATTTCCTTTCCCTTGGAGGGGAAATGAAAGAAAATAGATTTCAAAAGCAGTGAGGGCTGAAAGCAAAATGTATTCATTCCTTCATTCCAAAGGGGAAAAAAAAATCCATTGAGCATTTTCTGTGCACCAGTCACCATTCTAGGCCCTGAGATCAGCCCACACAGGACCAGGATGTAAAACCCCATGGGATAACAGTGCTCACCAGTGTATTCCTAGCACCGCAGACAGTGCTCCATTAATGTTTGCTAAATGGAGAGAAAAGGAAGAAAGAAGGAAGGAGAAGAACTCTGTTTAGATGCTGGAACACACACAGAGGTCCTCTGAACTGATTCCTGGTGCTAAAGAATCCCCCCAATTTTTCCACTGACAAGCTACATCCTTGAGTTCCTGCCTACTCTGTAGAGAAAAACCTTCTTTCAAGTCTTACTCTGGGATCTATGAATAACAAAGACGACTCTGTTCCCTGGAACTGTGGACATATTTAAACACCATTGGAAAAAGTACATTAGATACAGCTCTTCATAAAACACTTCTCCATAATAAGGTTTCTGCTCCTTTGTTTCCACCTCACTAAACTACAGAGTAGAAGACTGCTTTGTTCTCTCACATTCCTTCCTGCATTTGTACATAAGCAGGATTGATTTTCACTTTTGAAATTTCAAGATTTTATGAATCTTATTTAAAAAAGATTTTATGAATTTTGTGACTATGTACATGTGAGAACCCTGAACACTTAGCATAAGGTGAAAATTAGAACAGATGCCAAATACAATTCCTCTAAGTTTGAAATACTCTCATTCTTCTTTTAGGAGCTTGATGTAATGCCTTCTGAGCAGCTGCTAAGTTAAAACTGTAATTCCAAGCTAATTGTGAATTATTAGCAATATTACTAAGTATGTCATATAACCTTTTACAGTATGTGACATTAAAGTTTGTTATTGGTCCCGACCGCATATGGTTCTCCTTAAAATAAAGTACATGGTTATGCTTCTTTGTTGAGAGAAATCATAAAACCGAAAAATGAAATATTAGCTCTCTATTCCTGTTTTGCCATAACCTGTTTTTCAAATTTCAGCTTAAATGCACATTCCCTGGCAACGAGTAGTATTTTCAACGTTCTCTCCCTCCAACACACAGCCACATCTAAGTTATAGCCGCCTGTTGAAACAGACAAGGTTAAACCTAACCAAAATCTACATTCAGTAAGTTTACATTCCTCCTCCCTGTCAATTCATTCTCACTCAAGTCACCTGTGATATGTTAATCTACATTCTTCACCAACCTGGCAAATAGCCACCTTCCAGGGTAGTACAAACCTTTATTGGTTACTTCCCAAGCGACTTCAAAAAGCAGTAAATCTTCCACAGGAAGTTCTTCAACTTCCCACTGAGGAAGCCCGCTCAGGGATGTCACAGATAGAGATCGGCCTCGGAGCATTCTTTTTCCAGTTCTCTGAAACTTTTCTGAATCCTTTATTCAATACACTGGGATCCCAGGATCAGTGTGCTGAGAGCTGTGTAGGTTCAGGGTGGAAGATCTCAGGCTTGGGGAACTTCTCCTAGGTGTAAACCAGTCCAGTGAAATCCAATGTGCTTCCCAGAGAACTCTCAGTTTAAGCAGGAATTCTCAGCTCCTCTTTACAGTCTTTCTGGGCAGGTCCAGGGAGGACAGTATCTCCAATCAACATCAACCTGAGCAGCTCAATCACATGTAAAATCCTCAGGTTCGGGGCTTAGGCAAGCACCCCTTCGGATGGTGGAATCCTCGTAGGCTGAGCATGACACAAATCCAGACCTTTAGCCCTTGTCCTTTTGACCAAACTCCTAGACTCATGCAGTCATCAGTGTCTATTTCATCACTTCCAAAGTGATCCAAGATTAGCAATTCCCCTTATTAAGTTTGCAGACGACTTTAGATTCCATGAAGAATTCACTGGGACTGTTTCTACGCTTTAAATCCCTTTAGATTTCCTAAGTATGCTTTTGGTTCCTGTTTCTAGAGCATTAAAAAAATTATTCCTAGTTACTATAGTCTACATTTATAATCTAAATTTTAATGGTAGGCATAGATCTTGGTTCCCCTCCTCTTAATTAATTTTCTTAAAAATTTCCCTATGAAAATGTATAAATTCCAGTGTGTGTTTTGGTATAACATACAAAGAATTTAATCTTGACTGGTCAATGGTAATTTAAAAAAAAAACTGTGTTCAAAAGTTTAATCAGATCACCTGATGATTGTTTTACTCACTCCCACTCTATTACTCTGACTTTTTGAAATTCCTGGTCCTCAATTCTCATTCGGGGTTATTGCCTCAAGTACCAGCATTCCCAGCAACACATCATCTCCTACTGACCCTCAAAGTAGACCTATGTAACTCTTTCGATCCTATAATTTCCAACAGGAAGATACCCTTTACCAATTCTTTTAAATAGTGAATTCCATTTTCAAAATTGCTCCTTTGAGTCAAGAAGAGAGAAATAAATGGAATCATCTGAGATCTGTTAACAGGATATATCTTCATCTATCCATGTTATGTGGGTGAATCCTCTTCTTTCCTCTGTGTGTGTGTGTGTGTGTGTGTGAGAGAGAGAGAGAGAGAGAGAGAGAGGAGAGAGAGAGAGAGAGAGAAAGAGAGAGAGGAGAAAGAGAGAAAGAGGATAACTTCTGTAATAAGATTTGGAGAGGAATCAGAAAAAAAAATTATCTGCTTTCCATATTCCTGAATACTGTCCTCTAAAATTCCAGCAGAGGTCACTAGATACATTCAGAAAACCACACATTTGCTTTGACAGTGTGTAATCTTCTTATAAGTTTTTAGGATACTGAAGGCTTAATTAGCCTGCACCTGCATATTCAGAAAGAGTCAGTTAATGTATTTACAGAACACCTACTATGTGCTGTTACTCTGGAAATGGAAAGCATTTTAATAAACAGGAAACAAGTGCTTGCCTTCATGTGGACAGGTAGACATTCATGTAAACAAATAAAAAATATTTCAGGTGCTGCTGTCTCTGAAGAAGAAAAACTGTAAAGTGATAGTGCCATTCAGTGGAATGAGTGCCTTAGCTGGGAGTGCTGGGAAGATCATTCTGAGAAAATTATATTTGAATTAAGACACAAAGGATGAATAAGAGGCAACCCTAAAAATCTGCAGGAAAAGGGAAACCTAGCACCTTGTTGGTAGGAATGCAAACCAGTGTAGCCACTATGGAAACGGTATGGAGGTGCTCCAAAAATTAAAAGTAATACTACAATGTGATCCAGCAATTCTGTTTCTGGGTATTTATTTATCTGAAGGAAATGAAAGCACTAACTCAAAAAGAGATCCACATTCTTGAGTCATTGCGGCATTCTTTGCAACAGCCAAGACTAAAGATCTGTTTGCAGTATTTGGATGTGCACCACACGAACATTTAACTTCTGGAAATGCAACTGTATCAGCTAGATTAAGAGAAAATAGAAAGAACAAGAGAGAACAATTTAAATAGCTTTTGAGAACCCATGTAAAGAGGAGAGAGGATGCCCCAGATGGGGAGACACTAGGAAACGACAGTTCCTACATTTGGTTTTCCATAGTCTGAGTATCTCACTGGCTGAACGTGTCTGAGGTTTTTGTGTTGTTTTTTGGGGGGGGGGGTTTGTTTTGTTTTGTTTTAAGATTTTGTTTATTTGAGAGAGAGAGAACAAGCAAGAAGGAGGGGCAGAGGGAGAGAGAGAGAGAGAGAAGCAGACTCCCTGCTGAGCAGGGAGCACAATGCATGACTTGATCCCAGGACCCAGGGATCATGACCTGTGTCAAAGGCAGTTGCTCCACAAACTGAGCCACCCAGGCGCCCTGTGCCTGAAGTTTGACATACATTTTCCCATTTGTATGACAGCTACAGATCCCAACCTAAGTAAAAATATCTCTAATATACTCTCTGCAAGGGGTGCCTGGGTGGCTCAGTGGGTTAAGCCTCTGCCTTCAGCTCAGGTCATGATCCCAGGGTCCTGGAATCGAACCTGGCGTCAGGCTCTCTGCTTGGCGGGGAGCCTGCTTCCCCCTCCCTCTCTCTCTGCTGCCTCTTTGTCCACTTGTGATCTCTCTCTGTCAAATAAATGAGTAAAATCTTTTAAAACAAGTTTATACCCTATGCAAAAGATGGTAACAACTTGCACTAACTAATAGCAGTGAATTTAGAGAGAAGCGAGTAATGGGATATGTGTTAACAATTGGCACTTCTTGGAATTGATGGGGTGTGGAAAAGTAAGGGTAGTTTGGTACCTACCAAACAAGGCAGTTGGTCATGTAGTGCGCTAAAATAAGAAATATGGGGGGAAGAATGGATTTATTTGAGAGATTAGATAGTGACTTCCATTTTAGACATGGTGAGTTTGGGATACCAGCCAGATGCAGAAAGTGAGATATTTCTGCCTACTCAGAAGCTCAGATGAGAAGTCTGGGACTTGAATATAACTAAAACCATGGGAGTAGTGAGATCTCAGGAAGAGGGAGTACAGAGTGGGTAGAGTAAACTGACTTGGAAGGATAGGGTATATTACTCCAGAAAGTTCAACTCTTATGGCAAAGGCAAGGATCTGGTGCCATGGGTTTTATGTGGTATGGACAATACAACACAAAAGGCATATTATTTCTCAACAAGGGAGATTTCACATAAAAGTTTAGATCTCTATTTTTTCTTGAAAACAAAATCTAAATCCTATGTTCCTACCTGTGTGGCAACAATCTGCTGGAACTGGGTAAATCTGTCCTTTTAGTTGCCACTTTAGTCACCTTAGATTCTTAGGGCTACATCACTCATTTACACTGTCACATCTCTAGAAATACAAGGATACAAAAAATACAAGAATCTTGACTTTTAATTTTTTTCTGTGTACATTTGCAGTTGGTGACAAGGAAGTGGCCAAAGAAGGAGGAAATAATTATCCTTAAATTAACATTGTATCCAAATGGACAATCCCTGTGGGAGGAGCAAGATGGCAGAGGAGTAGGAGACCTCCTGGTCCCAGGAACTCAACTAGATAGCTATCAAACCATTCTGAACACCTACAATCTCAACAGGAGATCAAAGAGAAGAATTGAAGGAATTCTATGAGCTGAAAGGCAACCACTTTCTGGAAGGTAGGACATGCAGAGAAAAGAATCTGAGGTGATATTTGGGAGGATAGACCATGGAAGGGGGAGAGTCTCCAACAGCCACTTAACCAGCAAGTGAGAGAGGAGCAGAGCACAAAGTCAGAACTTTTGGAAGTCTGCTCTCCTGAGGGATGTCACTCTGGTGGTGAAGCAGGGGGTGGAATACTCACTGGGTCAGTGTGGTCTCAGGACCCTCAGGGTCACAGAAAGACCAGGGGTCTCTGAGTGTGGCAGAGCTCCCAGGTATCAGAGCAGGGAAGCCGGCTACAGAGACAGAGCAGAGGAAGGACTCTTAGCTTGGGGTTACCTTAAACCATGATACGAGGCACAGACAGGCCACTACTCTTAGAGGAGGGGCCCAACAAAGGATGGATCTGGGGAGACTCACCTTCCTCCCCCCAGGTGCAGTGGCATAGGAGCATTTGGCAGGAATCTGCTGGGTTTGGAGACTCCAAATGGGGCCATGTGCCAGAGATAGAAACACTTGGTCACAGGCTGGGTGAGCTTGGAGCATGGCCAGAGACCAGGGAGATGGAAGGGATTGACTACTTTTCTCTGAGGGCTCACTGAGGAGTGGGGCCCTGAGTTTCGGCTCCTCTGGGCTGGAGATTGAGAGGCTGCCATCTTCATTCCCATCCTCCATAGCTGTATGGAAAGCATTCAGGGAACAAAAGCTCCTGAGAGTAAACCCGAACAGATTACTTATCCTGGCCTGTGGCAAGGGTGGTGCAATTCCACCTCAGGCAAAGACATTTGAGAATCACTGCAACAGGTGCCTGCCCCAGAAGATCAGCAAGAATATCCAGCCAAGACCAAGTTCACTAATCAATGAGAACTGCAGAACTCTAGAGCTAGGGGAAAGCAACACATAAAATTCACGGCTTTCCCCCCATGATCCTTTAGTCTTTCGAAGTTAAATTTTTTAAATTTTCATTATTTTTTTCTTGTTCTATTTTTTTGAATTTTTCCTCTTTCCTACTTTAACCTATTTTAACTATTTTATCTTATCAACCCTTGTTAAAAATCTTTTTTAATTTTATTTTTATAGTCATATTCTATCCCTTCATTGTATTTAACCTTATTTTTTGTATACATTAAGTTTTTCTTTAAAATGTTTGGTTTCACTTATTTGTGGAGCATAACAAATAACACAGAGGACATGGGGAGATGTAGAGGAGAAGGAAGTTGAGGGAAATTGGGGGGGAGATGAACCATGAGAGACTATGGACTCTGAAAAACAACCTGAGGGTTTTGAAGGGGTGGGGGGTGGGAAGTTGGGGGAGCCAGGTGGTGGGTATTATGGAGGGCATGCATTGCATGGAGCACTGGGTGTGGTGTAAAATTATGAATTCTGTTATGCTGAAAAGAAATGAAATAAAAAAAATGTTAGGATGCAGTTTCTTCTAACAGACCAAAATATACCCTAAACCTAGCATATGGCTTTGTTCTAGGCTCCAGCCTGATCACATTTTCTCCTTTTTTTTTCTTTTTTCAACCAACTTATCTTATCAGTTCCCTTTTTAAAACCTTTTACAAATTTCATCTTTACAGTCATATTCCATCCCTTCATTGTATTTACCCTTATTTTTGTATATATCTAAGTTTTTCTTTCTTTAAAATTTTGGGAGGCAGTTTCTTCTAACAGACTAAAATACACCCCAAATCAAGTGTATGGCTCTGTTCTATTCACCAGTATTATATATATAATTTTTTCCCTCCATTCTTCTCCCCCTGGTTTCAGGTCTCTTCCTATTTGGCTAGTGTATATTTTTCTTGGGATGTTGTTACCATTTTAGTATTTTGTTCTCTCATTCATCTATTCTTCTCTGGACAAAACAACAAGGTGGAAAAACTCATCTCAAAGAAAAGAACCAGAAGCGGTAACGAAGGCTAGGGACCTAATCAATACAGACATTAATAAAATGTCAGAGCTAGAGCTCAGAATGATGATTATAAAGATGTTAGCTGAGCTTGAAAAAAGCATGGAAGATACTAGAGAATACCCTACTGGAGAAATAAAATTCTTTTCTGGAGAAATAAAAGAACTAAAATCCAAACAATCTGAAACCAAGAAAGCTATTAATGAGGTGCAATAAAAGATGGAGGCTCTTAGTGCTAGGATAAATGAGGCAGAAGATAGAATTAGTGATATATAAGACCAAATGATGGAGAAAAAAGAAGCTGAAAAAAAGAGAGATAAACAACTACTGGACCATGAAGTGAGAATTCAAGAGATAAGTGATACCATAAGATGAAACAATATTAGAATAGTTAGGGTCCCAGAAGAAGAAGAAAGAGAGAAGGGGCAGAAGGCATATTGGAGCAAATTATAGAACAGTATTTTCCTAATATGGCAAGGGGAACAAGCACGAAAACCCAGGAGGCATAGAGAATCCACCTCAAAAATCAATAAATATAGGTCAACATCCCATCATCTAAAAGTAAAACTTACAAGTCTCAGTAACAAGGAGAAAATCCTGAAAGCTGCTAGGGTCAAGAGGTCTGTAACCTACAATAGTAGAAATATTAGATTGGCAGCAGACCTATCCACAGAGATCTGGCAGGCCAGAATGGACCGGCATGATATATTCAGAGCACTAAATGAGAAAAATATGCAGCCAAGAAGACTATATTGAGCTGGGCTATCACTGAAAATAGAAGGAGAGATAAAAAGCTTCCAGGACAAACAAAAACTAAAAGAATTTGTAAACACCAATCCAGCCCTCCAGGAAATATTGAAAGGGGTTCTCTAAGCAAAGAGAGAGCCTAAAAGTAACAGGTCAGAAAGAAACAGAGAAAATATACATTAATAGTCACCTTACAAGGTGACACCTTACAAATTCATATTTTTCAAGAGTTACCCTGAATGGAAATAGGCTAAATGCCCCAATCAAAAGACACAGGGTATCAGATAAAAAGACAAGACCCATCAATATACTGTCTATAAGAACTCATTTCGGACCCAAAGACACCTCCAGATTGAAAGTGAGGAGGTGGAAAACAATTTATCATGTTAATGGACATCCAAAGAAAGCTGGGGTGGCAATTCTTACACCAGATAAATTAGATTTTAAGCCAAGACTATAGTAAGAGATGAATAAGGACACTATAATATACTTAAATGGTCTGTCCAACAAAAAGATCTAACAATTTTAAGTATCTACACCCCTAACATGGGAGCAGCCAATTATATAAACCAATTAACAAAATCAAAGAAACACATCAACAATAATACAATAATTTTAGGGGACTTTAACACCCCCTTCACTGAAATGGACAGATCATCCAAGCAAAAGATCAACAAGGAAATAAAGGCTTTAAATGACACACTGGACCAGATGGACATCACAGATATATTTAAAACATTCCATCCCAAAGCAACAGAATACACTTTCTTCTCCAGTACACATGGAACATTCTCCAGAATAGATCACATCTTGGGTCACAAATCAGGTCTCAAACAGTACTAAAAGACTGGGATAATTCCCTGTGTATTTTCAGACCATAGTGTTTTGAAACTAGAACTCAACCACAAGAGGACAGTTGGAAAAACTCCAATACATGGAGACTAGAGAGCATCCTACTAAAGAATGAATGGGTCAACCAGGAAACTTAAGAAGAAGTGAAAAAAATTCATGGAAACAAATGATAATGAAAACACAACTGTTTGAAATCTTTGGGACACAGCAAAGGCAATCCTGAGAAGAAAGTACATAGCAATACAAGCCTTTATCAAGAAACAAGAACGTTCTCAACTACACAACCTCACCGTACACCTAAAGCAGCTGAAAAAAGAACAGCAAAGAAAGCCTAAACCCAGCAGGAGAAGAGAATTAATAAAGATCAGACCAGAAATCAATGAAATAGAAACCAGAAGAACAGTAGAACAAATCAATGAAACTAGGAGCTGGTTCCTTGAAAGAATTAATAAGATTGATAAACTCCTGGCCAGACTTCTAACAAGAAAAGAGTAATGACCCAAATAAATAAATCATGAATGAAAGAAGAGAGATCATAACAACACCAAAGAAATACAAACAATTATAAGAACATACTATGAGCAAATCTACGCGAACAAATTTGACAATCTGGAAGAAATGGATGCATTCCTAGAGACATATAAACTACCACAACTGAACCAGGAAGAAATAGAAAACCTGAACAGACCTATAACCAGTAAGGAGATTGAAGAAGTAATCAAAAATCTCCTAACAATCAAAAGCCAAGGGCCAGATAGTTTCCCAGGGGAATTCTACCAAACATTTATTTTATTTTTTTTAAGATTTTATTTATTTATTTGACAGAGAGAGAGAGAGATAGCAAGAGAAGGAATACAAGCAGGGGGAGTGGGAGAGGGAGAAGCAGGCTTCCTGCCAAACAGGGAGCCCCATGCAGAATGACCCAAGCCAAAGGCAGATCCTTAATGACTGAGCCACCCACATGCCCCTCTCCCAAACATTTAAAGAAGAATTAATACCTATTCTCCTGAAACTGATCCAAAATATAGAAATGGAAGGAAAACTTCCAAACTCACTTTATGAGGCCAGCATTACCTTGATCCCCAAACCAAAGACCCCATCAAAAAGGAGAATTACTAGGACGCCTGGGTAGCTCAGTTGGTTAAGCAGCTGCCTTCGGCTCAGGTCATGATCCCAGCGTCCTGGGATCGAGTCCCACATCGGGCTCCTTGCTTGGCAGGGAGCCTGCTTCTCCCTCTGCCTCTGCCTGCCACTCTGTCTGCCTATGCTCGCTCTCGCACTCGCTCTCTCTCTCTCTGACAAATAAATAAATAAATAAAATCTTTAAAAAAAAAAAGGAGAATTACTAACCAGAATCCCTAATGAACACAGATGTGAAAATTCTCACCAAAATACTAGCCAATAGGATCCAATGCTACATTAAAAGGATCATTCACCATGACCAAATGGAATTTATTCCTGGGCTGCTAGGTTGGTTCAACATCTGCAAGTCAATCAATGTGACACAATACATTAATAAAAGAAAGAACAAGAACCATGTGATACTCTCAATAGATGCTGAAAAAGCATTTGACAAAGTACAGCATCCTTTCTTGATCAAAACTCTTCACAGT